>JAQGBW010005502.1:0-11901 GCA_034698625.1 Julus scanicus
CCGAAGACCTTGCGGCCGGCGAGTTCTTTGCCGAAGACCTTGCGGCCGGCGAGTTCTTTGCCGAAGACCTTGCGGCCGGCGAGTTCTTTGCCGAAGACCTTGCGGCCAGCGAGTTCTGTGCCGAAGCACTCTTGCGGCCGACGAGTTCTTTGCCGAAGCACTGTTGCGGCCGGCAGGTTCTGTGCCGAAGACCTTGTGGCAAGCGGGTACTGTGCCGTAGCGCTCTTGCGGCAAGCGGGTTCTGTGCCGAAGCACTCTTGCGGCCAGCGGGTTCTTAGAGACCACATTCCTAGATATGGTTTGTTAATTCTTCTGTTTTTTGTTGTTGATTGCAGGTGTCCATGATGCCCATCTAACATCAGCAGGGAGATGATGGACTGACATCCGCCATGTCAGCTACTACAACGCCACCTAGGTCACCCTTGGACTCCTATCTAGAGTTCGAAGTTTACTTAAATAGGACTCAGGTACAGTAATGTCCAAAACAGTTTCTTACTTACATTGTATATCATGATCCTAACAAGGTATTGTTGTGACACTCTTGAGCAGAGGATGTCTTCATTTACAAACAAAAGGTATCTTGCAAGAGTTCTTTGAACCCCTCTTTTTGTACATGTATGACGGGAGGAAATCCCATTGTCTCAAAAATGTATTTTTTTAAACTCTTGGAACACATCCTTCTTGAAGGTGTGTTTCTGTCGCCCATCCCATCATTAAAGAAGGGATTAAAATCCCCACTGCCAATGATTCAATTTTTGGGTTTTTGGGAAAAGGTTTTCGACAATGGGAGGCGAGACGAGGTCACACCAAGGGGTGAAAACGACGCCCATCAGTTGAGTCATTGACAGAAGTCGCTCTTTGGGAAGTTTCTGGAAGCTTGGGTGGTGATGTAGTCCATATCTAGGAACTTTACTGCTGATTAACGTTGCTCAAAGTACCTCCATTGCTGAATTAAGTTGCACTATAAAAACTGCTGCCTTCCATGATGGTACTGCATCATAAAGTATTTTAAGATTCATGTTACACCCAATATTGCCCAAGCTTTCTTGTAGCACCAAGGTATTATCAAGTTACATTACACCAAGAAGCTTCTAAATGCTACTAGAAACCTCATTGTCCAACCAAGAACCTTCAATGCCCAACCAGGAACCTTCAATGCCCAACCAGGAACCTTCAATGCCCAACCAGGAACCTTCAATGCCCAACCACGAACCTTCAATGCCCAACCACGAACCTTCAATGCCCAACCAGGAACCTTCATTGTCCAACCAGAACCTTCATTGTCCAACCATGCAGGAACCTTCAATGCCCAACCAAGAACCTTCAATGCACAACCAGGAACCTTCATTGCCCAACCAGGAACCTTCGTTGTCCAACCGGGAACCTTCGTTGTCCAACCGGGAACCTTCGTTGTCCAACCGGGAACCTTCGTTGTCCAACCAGGAACCTTCAATGCCTAACCAGGAACCTTCGTTGTCCGACCGGGAACCTTCGTTGTCCAACCAGGAACCTTCAATGCCCAACCACGAACCTTCGTTGTCCAACCAGGAACCTTCGTTGTCCAACCAGGAACCTTAATGCCCAACCAAGAACCTTCAATGCCCAACCAAGAACCTTCAATGCCCAACTAATTGCAATGCATAATACTTTACATGGGCACATAACTTGACCCAAGACCCAGAGGACAGAATTCAAACTGAGTTCCATGGAACATTTTCAAGGGTTCTGCAACAGTTTTTGAAGAACTTTCCATTATTTTTGATTCCTGCTGTATTCTTTGAGTTACAAACTGGTAGATTATTTTATCGAATGTAATGAATGATACTTCACATTGACACCTAACTGGACACCAACTTTATCATTTACAACTTGTAGCATTTTAAAAGAATAACAGTAATATACAAGCCTTCAGGATCTATATACATTTTGACATCGTTTTAGAGCTACCAGTTTTTTTGCTATAAAAGATTAAAGTTGGTTACGCAGATTGTCCCACTGTGCCCCGGCATAGGGGCACAGTGGTCCACGCAAAATTAAGACAATTTTGCAAATTTATCACGTCAATTTAAAATGTCAAGTGTAAATTACAAAAACTATTAAAATTAACCGTAACTACAGCAGCTTTCAAATTTTCACCGCTTACTCGTCCAAATGTGTTTTTTTCTGTGATTGTTAACCATTTTTACTTTAAAAAGTAAAATTAAACTTAGTTTTTATTTAAAGTTATGATTAATAAGAAAATATAAAAATATTTCCCAAAAACATTAATTGGGGTATGCTTGGACATGTCCCACTGTACCCCATCATGTTGCGGTCCACTGTACCCCGTAAAACCAATTTGATTTGCATAAGGCCTTACAGCTGACCACGTGGCTAATTAACATAAACTTTGGTTTGAAATAATAGCTGGATATATACACTCGTCAATGTTGTCTTGCAGCATTACTAATATTTTATAATTACACCTAGAATTAAAATCCAATTGCGAGTTGAATAATTTCTTTTCAAGAACTGCAAATATTTTCTTCTATACTTGTGTCAGATCGCAGCCATTTTGGTTAATGAAGGAGTGCTGCATACAGCCTCTTTGCAAATCAAAAGCATTGGGTTGCTGATAAAACCTGATTTTATAAAGACGTTGTACCACTGTGCCCCGGTCTCCCCTATATGAGACAATTTTTTGCTTAACTTCCGCGGCATACTTACAAACCCTTCTCCCTTGAATTCATGTGGGTCCTTGAAATTACTTTGGGCCCTTGAACACCTCTTAATCCAAACAACCACCTGACTCTGCTGGTGATGCAAACGAATATTATTTTAATATCTACTCCGAGAATTTATGTCGGCATAATTCATGGGTTAGGCCTAAGTCGTAATTAGTACAAATGCAAAACGCTTTTTTGCTAATTGACAATCTGTGTAAATATAGCATGAGAAATAAAAAACAACATGAGACAGCTGCGTTTCCTAAATTGCAATCCCACACTCGGGATGCACATTTTAATTTCATCCATATCAAATGGGGGTGTCTTTTGTCCTACTCTTCAGACTTCATCATATGACATTTACCAACAGGATACAAAAAACAACCATTTCCACTCATAGTAAAGTTTTTTTTGTGTAGCAGGAAGACACACATGTACATGTAGGAAATCATTTGATTTGTCAAAGGTCAGCAGCGCCCCCTAACGCCGATGTTTCCCAGGTGGCGAGTGGGTGAACTAGTGGTACGATATGGGCGTGTCACTAATGTGTCGTTAAAGTGGTTGGGATCCCAGAGGGCGCTTCCTGTCGCCCCCTAAATGTCATGTAGGTCAAAACATTTAATTTGGATTTTTCATTGTTTGCACTGGGGGTGGATCCCAACACATGAGGTTCTTAACCCTGGAGTGACTAGGGCGCCCCCAACATCCACTGTGGTCAGTTGTGCCAAAGTTCGGTTAAAGACCGGTTAATGCTCTTGTACAAGGAAAGCATTACCCCATAGGGGCCATTCAAAAATTATGTCACACCTAGGGGGGTGGGTGGGTTGTTTGTTTTTGTGACAATTGTGTCTAAGGTATGGGGTGACTTGTGACTAAGGGGTGGGGTGGGGGGTGTTTTTAAAAGAGGCAAAAAAGTGTGACATAATTTATGGATCATCCCATATCTAAAAAAACAGATTAAACCACACATTAAAATTACACAAAATATCTTGACCACCCCAACAAAAAATGTAATTAAATATTTTGCTGTCCAATTTTAATAAAATTATATCAGATTTAAATTTATCCCTATTTTTGTTTGTCACTACATTAGTTGCATAAATGTATCGATAGATGGCGCTGCTTGTTAAGGGTGAGCAATGGCTAGTTATGTATGGTACATGGTGTGCCAAAACAACTGTGCCTAAGAAACATGTTAAGGGACACGTTTGTTTGGAATATGTAAATTTCTTGATAATTAACATGTTATTTTTATGTTTTACAGAAGGAAATCGGGGATGCATTTGACGAGTTGGTGTACGGAGATGTGGCCAAGAGGATTCCACTGGCTCCGAGCAACATCGGCAACACCCAGCTCCCGGTCCACCAGACCTCTGTGTCCAAGCAGTACTCTCCCACCTCTACAGCACCATCGTCCATCAGTGGAGTGGCAACCACTAAGCACGTGTGTCGTCATTGCGGTGGAGGACCATCCAGCTATTCTGGAGATGCCGGATCCGAGAGGAGTTCATCCATTCCCAGTACCAGAACTGCTTCTCCGGTGGAACTGAGATCAAAATGGCGACCTCGGTCTCCTCCCCCAGTACCGAGACGAGCAGCATCCCTGTGGGTGGATCCTCGGTTGTCCAGATGCTACAAGGAACTGGAATCCCGGCGTTCCTTGTCCATGCCGCCTTCGTATGCGATAGCGGCACCACCGTCCCCACCGGTCCGAAACGCTCAGCGGAGGATGGTAAGAAGTATAGAAAACCAAGACGGTGGTATCTATCAACAGGTGGCGTACATGGATGCTGTGGAGCCTAGGGCGAGGAGGACATCATGTCCATCACCCCCGCCGGAACTCTTGAAGCTTTCCGGTCCGTTGATTCGAGACGAGCCTTTCGTGAGGGAACTCTTAGAGCAAACGGACAAAAGGAACCAGAGGAGCACCCGTGGCTCCAGAAGCAGGAGAGACTTCTGGGAGAATAGGAATGCGGTAACAGTGAGGATTCCACCAGAAGAGGACCTCTTGCATTTTTGTCCAAGGTGTTATACATGTTTCCAACAGATAAATCCCAGTGAGGCACTCTGGGAACACAATAACAGGCCACCAGGTTCATATGTCTTCAAGAAACCAGCAGTTCCAAAAGACACCGGTATACCGTTGAACTCGGTAAGACATAGCCGTGTCTCAGATTCTGGAACATATCCCTTCAGACATGCTTTTGAGAAGGCTCCATCAAGTAGAGTTGACCATTGTCACACATTCCCACTCATGGAAAAGCGTCACAAAGGTAAAAGTCCTGTAAGGAGCATTGTACCGGAGAGCAGTTTCTTGGGGAAACTTTCCTCCAAGAACAATAGTTACTCGGCAACTTCATCGGCATTCGCTAACCCCTTGCTCGCCGAAGAACCCATAGGTGTAGATGAGCTCAGTGCCTTTGTGGATTCCTTGGTCGATGAGGTGAACAGTTTTGACGTGGACATTGGCCTGGAGAGTCCGGAGAAGCATCACCTGGACAAGTTCGCGGCTTGCTTTCCAAAAGCCGAGAAGCGGACTTTTCAGCCGTTGTTCATCAAACCGGCAATGACTTATGAAAAGCTGAGTCCTGATGTTCCTGCAGGAGAAACAACACCTCTGGTGGACGATGTCTTTGAAGATGATCCCATGGTTGTCAATTCATGTCTTAATGGCCAACACTCCAAGAATGGTTTGGGAGTTGCGGTACCTTGTATAATTCCAACTTTTCCTGAAAACTACTCAATATTTGATAGACGGCGAGCTTTGGCCAATGCACAAAATGGTATTGTCAGTTCTGTTTCTGCTAATCCTATAATCAAATCCAAAGACTGCACTTCTTCAGATGTTCCGGGAGCTAGCAAATATGGAATCGAGCAGAACAACATCAATGTCACAGGGCAGGTAGAAAAAACAAAAGACTTTAAGACAGAAACTCCTTCCTGCAACAAAGTTACTTGTCATCCAATCGATGGTGACAATCTTAGAGAAGTCTCCAATAGTGTCTTGTTAAAAATAAATGGTGCGAAGGATTTGTCTTGCAATGAAAAATCTGAAACCGAAATCCAAATGGATTCTGGTAGTAGCTCAGTGGATCTTGTTGGAAATATACCTCTGATGACCAGCAGACCAAAACCGAAGGATGGAAGTAACTCTGGCTTTTGTCCATCTTCAATTCCCGCAGAAATTAACATTGCTCATCAAAATACGGTAATGATCGGTGCTTTTTCTACATCAATTATCCATTCTTAAATTCCTTGAAAAGCATCTAAGAATTATTGAATTAATCTTAATCATTCTTGATTATTTGTGTGTCTGCAGAAATCCAGAGATTTGGGAGAATTCATGAGGCTTCTGGAAACGAGCATCCGAGAGACTTCTGGAACTCCTACGCTAGATGGTGACCAAGATTCCCTTTCTGCAGGAGAAATGTCAGTTTCAAGTAACAGTGATCAAGCCATGGTTCACCAAGTCGCTGATGCAGTGACCCAGACCACTCCAACAACCTCCCGTGCCTGCTCTTGGCTCTCCGACTGCAACTGCGACCATCAGAGGCACAGTCTAGTCTGGGGTGCTTCTTCCAACAGCGACCTTTTGGACGAAAGCAGCATCAACGAAAAACTGTCTTCCCTGGGTAGCACCACTTATTCCTCCCTTGACGAGTTTGGACACATAATTTCCGAGGGACATCACCGCAAACCAGAGTCGACGGTAAGCAAATCACGGGGTAGCAGCTGTGACCTCTTGGTGTCATTGGGCAATTCCACTGCTGGACCTTCTAGCGAGGACAATGACAGCTTCTCTTCGGCATCATCCACTCTGGGATCCAACGACTCCAGTCCAGATGTTGAAGAGACTCCTATATGTCCAGAGTTTCCCTTCGGAGCTTCTCCGGGTGCAGTTGACGGAGTCTGGATCCTGAGGAACTCCTTTGACAATACAAGACTGCCTTCAGTGTCAGAGAATGAAGGACCGGAAGTGGCAATGCATGATTTCGAAAGACGTCACCACGACCGTTTCCTGGACTCTAAGATGGCTGATAAGATGTGCAGGTCAGCGTCAACTCCACCGCACACTCTTCCGAGCGGTAAAATGAATAACAACTCTTCAGTCTTGTTAAGATCTAAGACCAACATGTCGGAATCACAGCCAGGAGGACTCTGTGGTAAGAGCAGTGAATCCAGGTTTGGGACAGTGCCCTTGTCCAAGCCCAAAAACCTGGTGCTGAACATTAGTGCTAGTGGAGTGTCTCATTCGTCGCCTGGTTTCGCTCTGCCGTCTGCTGACCAAAACAGTAGTAGCGGAACCTTGAGCGAGAAGGGCAATGACTCCACCAGGGAAGTTCCTATGAGCCCATGGGCACAGCATCATCTTTTGGACTACAACAAATCCTCCTCTGCCCCTATTTTGGGAGAGAGAGATCACAGGAGTGATGGACTAAGGAAAGTTTTTGTGCGCAATGGCGGCAGCAGCGGTGGTGGTGGTGCTGAAGATTCATCGGTAGAGAGCGAAGCTTCTGTCAAGGTGAGTTACATTATTTTAATTCTGTGATAATAGCTGTTAGGGTACTTGGAGATTTTAGTTAATGAAACATAACTCGAGTTTTATGCCAGGATCTAATATTTCATGCCATTTGTTTGGATCGCAGTAAGAGTTTCTTACAACCGATGTGCCGTACCGTGAAAATACCATTTTTACAGAAATTACATAGGTTTTTTTTACGGTTTCTCTAAATATTTTGACTTGTTATGTCAAAACCAGGGTGGCTACAGGTCAGGGAAGTCAGGGCAATTAGTAAGTGGTCATGGAAATTTTCCACTTTCCAAGCAAAATGCCATTCCAGCACTCAGTCTTCCAGCATGCCCATCCCCAATACTCTTTCATTCACCCTCATCCTAGAATAGAAATATCCCATATATTATGTTGGGTTGGGTGAAAGGGGAAATTCCCTTTTTTGCCTAATGATTGCTATCTACATGGCTTGATAAATGCTCTGTTTTTACTATTCTTTGAAATTGCTTGCTAAAATTTGAAAATGCCAAATAAAGTGCTTTTATACGTTTCATTATGAATAAAAATGTGTATGCATTACCGAATAAGTTTAGGTCAGGGAATTTTGGGATTTAGTCAGGGAAACGTCAGGGAAATTAGTTTGGACCTCGTATTTCAGTATTTTTAAGCCGGTGTGCCACAACAATTTTAGTCCTGATTCAGTGAGCTGAATAAGGTTGAAAATCACTGCTTTAGACCATTAAAAAATCATTTATGATTAAAAAAAACGTGGTGCTTGTCACTAAAATCTTGTAGGGGTTGGTCACTGGTGTCATTTCTCCACATCAGACATTCTTCTGACCTGAATGTGTTTTTGTAAGGGATAAATTAAGATGAAAGTGCTTGGTGTGATTTAAAGCGAGGAGTTGGGAACAACAAGGAGTGGGTTAGGGATTAAATTGAAATAAATCCGAGTTAAATTGACATTTACAAGTGGCTAATGACGCCCTCTAGTTAATCCTAAATTTCTCCACAATCTTCTTTTGAATTTTTATCCTGGTTCCTTCACGGGTGGTCTCCTCCCCTTCCTAATTTTACATTGAATAAAGCACCATTAACAGTGTGACAAGTGAGAGTCACTGGGTCACTGCTCCCCTGGTAAGGGCCATAGGTCAAGTTCCCCTGGTGGCCATTTAATCGTTTCGTTATTGTTCAGACAAATCACGTTTTGTCCATTTTTTATGGTGTAAAATTAAGTTGGCCGGTTTTTTTGGGACATGTTTGTAACCTAAGGGTGATTTTTTAAAGTTTTTATACTAGATTTTTTAGTTATTACCCCTGCTTGATCTTTCACCTCTCATGAACACCACTTAGAGAAAATGAAAACTTAATTAACAATGATTATAATCAGTTTGGAAGGTTTGTCAAAACATATCCGGTTTTTAAACTTTCATGTTTTACCAAATTTGACGTGGTTTCAAAATATTTTATTTGCAGATTTTTTAAATATCTTAAAATAACTGATGCTAAATTTTATACAAAATGTATGTTTTGTTGTACATTTTATGTGCAACTTTTTCATTTATAAGCGAATAATTTTTTTTAAATTATGAAAATCTTGTTCTTAGTTTAATTTTTACCAAATTTTAAAATTTGTAAATTTTTCTACAAAATATTTTAAAAATACCAAATGCTGCATTTTATACAAAATGTATATTTTACTTTAAATTATATTGTAATATCTTCTTGTAAAATTATAGGTAGATATTAATAATTTAAAATTAATTTTTATGAAAATTTCAGTCACACCGTTTTTGAAAATTTTTAAATAAAATATTTCGAAAATAACAACTGCATCATTTTATACAAAATATAAATATTACTGTACATTTTTGTATATTTTTTTCATTGAAATTCAAGGTTGAACATCTTGTTTTTGACAAAATGTTTTTCAAATATGTTTTATAAATTTTTCCAACAAAATATTTCAAATATTGTAAATGACATGAAATTTTTCTTATAAAATTATCTTTGCATTATTTTTATTTTTATGTCATGAGAACCTAAAAACAACAAACATAAATTTCTATTATAGTGTAATATTTTTCTGATATCCTTTTCCTAAATTCTCTATAATTACAAGTTATCAAAAAACTTTAATAACAACTCTTCTTTGTTGATTTTCCGTATTCATAAATTTCAATTTCTTAGGAATTTATAAAAAAACAAAAAATTGAATGTTACCAAGAAGAAACGATATTTCATATTTTCTTACAAAAATATTTACTCGGATTAAATATACAATATCAAAAATTGAAACTGAATTTACATTTTCATATATTCTTCTACTCTTTTTTTAAATTATTTAAAGAAACTTCTCTTGAGGATAAGATGAGTATATTACAAGGTTTCTTTCTAAAATATTTTCTTTTCTCAACCATTGTACTCTTAAAGGGCCTTTTTGATATATCATCCGATTTATACACTGTGAGTCCTAAAAGAGTAGAACCCAATAAGAAAAAATCAGAACTTGGTGAAAAATGCTTCGATTTAACTGAAATTTGGCACTTACATAAAACAATAGTTTATAGGAATAAAAATGAATTATGAAATGTGCTCAACATGTTCTCCGGTGGCCTTTACGCAAGCCCGGTATAACGCTAGAATCTACGATCACCGAGTCGATTCTACTCCGGTCACGTTCAATCCAAGTTTTATTAATTCGTAGTTTCGAGTCTTTGATATTGGTAATCTTCAACTTGTAAACCTTTTCATGGAAAACTCTCCAAATTTTGTAGTCCAGTGGTTTGGCTCGATGAACCGTGGTGTTTCCCGTTGCAGCGGTTCAACCGTTTCTCGAGCACGGTAAGCGGGTCTTTTTGAAAAATGAAAAAATCCAAGAT
Source organism: Julus scanicus (assembly GCA_034698625.1). Classification (NCBI taxonomy): domain Eukaryota; kingdom Metazoa; phylum Arthropoda; class Diplopoda; order Julida; family Julidae; genus Julus; species Julus scanicus. The sequence continues at coordinate 10,098 of JAQGBW010005502.1, forward strand.
TTGTCGCATGTCCTGTACAAGATTTTTTATTCCTACTTTATTGTTCTATGTAAGTGCAAAATTTAATTTAAATCGATGCATTTTTCACCAAGTTGTGATTTTTTTTTATTGGGTTCTACTTTTTTATGACTCACAGTGTAGACTCTTAAAAATCCATATCCAGACATCCTGAAATGATTAATTGTACAGTATTTTCGAAAGATTTATTGTAAGAAGCATCAATATTTCCTGAAGATGCTTCTCAAAATACAACATATGGAATTTACACGCCAGCTTATTTGAAAACCTTAGAGATATTTTGATATAATCTCAAATAGTGCACGTCTCTTAAACACTCATGAGCCCTTTCCCCCCTGAGGCTTGTTTTTTGTTTTAATTAAATAAACATTGTTGAGATGTAAGTGACACGTGAATTTACACAAATTAAATCAATAATAGAGGTGAACTGAAAGTGGCAGCTTATGACGCCAGGGGGCGCAATTTCATCGATTATTAAATGCTCTCATTTAGGGGCCATTCAAAAAGGACGTCCTGAAGAGGAGGGTGGAGTTGGGGGTGGGGGATCTGCTGGCATGTGGACACCATGTGGACAGGGGGGAGGGACGTCCACTAATGATGGTATTTTTTAAGTTTTGGATTTTCTGTTTGAGTTTTAAATATAAGTGAAAGGAAAAATGGACACCAGAAGAAATGTGGCCCAGTCCCAAAGTTGAATTTTTAAAACTTTGTAGAAGTCAGGAATTATGATTAAATTTGTGTTAAACACCAATTTTATGCTGGAATTTCAATTCGAGTTCAGGAAATTTCGATTAATCAGAAAAATCTGGAAGAATGTCCCATCATTTCATGGTTAGGATTTCAAGTTATCGTAATGCCAGCTAAGTTTATCATGGTTAGGATTTCATACTCATCCTAACTGTTATAATTTTACCATGTTTTGTAATTTTTTTTGCAGAACTTCACGGCACTCAGATCCCAATCCGCCAAAGAACTTTCAGGTAGGACCCAATCTCATTATTTCCATTTAATCATATCGCTCATTGGCTATGTTTTCGCAAAGGACCATTTTGTTTCAAATGGGAGATGTTTTTGTGTCTTATCAATGTTGTACACACGCATGTGTTTATGCTGTAGGTCCATATCGTGATGTGGAATTTGTAAGCTTTTCGCGTTTTGTAAAGTGACCTTTAACCCTTAACCTCCAGGATTGGTCTTGGCCATAACCAAGTTTCAGATACTATTCAGAGTGACTCAGTCACTTTTCTATACTTCAGTTAACTCGGGTTTTTGGTTCTTCAAGGACCTCAAGGAGAAATTGGATTTTTTTGGTAATTAGTACTTGATGGAATTTTTAATTCCGGTTAATTGGGGCACATTGAGGCCATTGTCTAAACGTATGCTTCACTGTAATGCTTGTTAGCTTCACTGCAGTACACACAAGCTTCACTGCAACACACACAAGATTCACTGCAGTACACACAAGCTTCACTGCAACACACACAAGCTTCACTGCAACACTCACAAGCTTCACTGCAATACACACCAGCTTCACTGCAGTGTACACAAGCTTCACTGCAATACATGTAAGCTTCACTGCAATACATGTAAGCATCACTGCATAACATAAAAGCTTCACTGCAACACACACAAGCTTCACTGCAGCACACACAAGCTTCACTGCAACACACACAAGCTTCACTGCAGCACACACAAGCTTCGCTGCAGCACACACAAGCTTCACTGCAGCACACACAAGCTTCACTGCAGCACACACAAGCTTCACTGCAGCACACACACGCTTCAC
>JAQGBW010005503.1:0-11900 GCA_034698625.1 Julus scanicus
AGACCTAAATAACTTAGCAGATTTGCTATCACGTACCTCAGGACAGTCTGATCCTGTGGTACTTATCCACCATTTTCCGGTGGACGAACAGCCCATTACGGCTAAAGAGTTTCGCGAAATGCAGCTCTTAGACCAACAGTGCAATCACATCATCCGAGCCATAGAAGCTGAGGATGACACAAGTGACACTGAAGGTCGAACCTTAACCAACAGGGGATACTCCCTGGTTAATGGCATCCTGTATAGGACCTGTATAGGAATCTTACAGCAAAGAGTCCTAAAATGGAACCATGATGCACCTGAAGCAGGGCATCCTGGCATAAATGCCATCATAAGTAGTATATCCAAATGGTACTACTGGCCTGGACTCAGGCAACAAGCACGAACATATGTTCTACAGTGCACAGAGTGTCAAATGTATAAGTCCAAGAACACTGCAGATAAAACTCCAGTTTCTTCGCCTCCTATTTCTCCAAGATTCGATACACTAGCGATCGATCTTATGGGTTTTTACCCAGTCACCAAAGCTGGAAGTAAATATATCTTCTCAGCTTGTGACATTGCAACCAGATAAGTCGAACTTTTCCTCATCTGTGATTCAAAGGTTGAGACAATATCTCAAACTTTGATCGAAGAGATCTGTCTTCGATTTGGGACCCCTCAATTTGTCCGATGTGACAATGGTCCCTAGTTTGTTTCACTAATCCTGAAACAAACGGCTAAGGCTATTGGATTTAGGCTGCAACATATTGCGCAGTACCATACACAAGCCAACCCTGTTGAGAGAAAACACAGAGATCTGTCTTCGATTTGGGACCCCTCAATTTGTCCGATGTGACAATGGTCCCTAGTTTGTTTCACTAATCCTGAAACAAACGGCTAAGGCTATTGGATTTAGGCTGCAACATATTGCGCAGTACCATACACAAGCCAACCCTGTTGAGAGAAAACACAGAGACGTAAAAGTCAAACTCTCCATAGCGGTGGAAAATGCCCATGATACCTAGGATGAGCATCTTGCAACTGTAAGATGAGCTATAAACTCTAGCCCCAGCTTAGTGACTGGAGAAAGTGCTTTCTTCCAAACTTTTAGTCGAACACCTTGGTCACCTCATGACAATGTTTTGAAGTTCAATGACGTCTGTCCTGACCCAATATTCTGCAAGAATAAATTCTCAGAATTCCTGGAAATACTTTCCAGCAAAACCCTGGCCTGCCGAGATAAACTCGAACAAGCACAGGATGATCAAAGATTGAAGCATAATCTTCGAACAGTAACACCTGATTTCTAAATAGGAGATAAGGTATGGTTAACCTCTAGAGCTCAGAGCTTTGCCCATAAAGGGTTTACCTCTAAGTTAACCCCTGAAAGAGATGGGATTTACACAATTCACAAAATCATCTCCCCCACTACCTATGAGGTATGAGACACGTTAAGGTCCAAGACACTTGGGATCTATAACGCAAGAGACTTAACTAAAGCTGAAGATGGGGACAAAACTTCGCCCATACTTCGAACTAAGTCTTAAGGAAGGCCTAACAAATGTTCAGACCCATCCTCCATGCAAAATGCATTACCAGTACAAAGTACTGATGCCACCCACATGGGTGTAACAAACCTTCGAAGTTCGAACAAATGTTCGAACTCATCCAACTTGCCTAACGCGCCAAAAGTGCCAAGTACTACCCCCATCCAAAAGGATGTGAGAAATATGGGAAGGTCAAACAAATGTTCGAACTCATCCACAGTGTCTGATGCATCTACAGCACCCAGTACTAACCCCATCCAAAAGGATGTGTCAAAAACTGGAAGTTCGAACTAATGGTCGAAAGTATCCAAAGTGCCTAACGCACCCTAGTACCTAGTACTAAAGTTACCCCAAGGCAAAAGGGTAAACTCCAGAAAGGAAGGTCGAAGAAATCTTTGAACTTACCTTCTAAGTCAAATGATGCCATAGTAGTCTATAATACCGACTATTTAGCGAAAACAGGAAGGTCGAACAAATGTTCGAACTTACCTTCCATGCAACCTGCGTGTGTAGTGTCTAACAAAAAATACCACTCACGATCAAAATCGTGTGAAAAAACGCAGTAGACCCGCCAAAACTGATTCCAAGGTACCTAAAAAGGATCTTGTGAACCCAAGTACGAATGTAAATACGCGTACTAGGTCAGATAAACTATCGAAACCACCTGACCACATCAATAGCGTCGTAATAACTGATGTGTCCCATGAAATGGGACTATTAATTGATGAACATAGTCCAGATTTAATCACCACAGTATGGCTATTTACTGAAGCTTACGTCGACCAGCAAGACATCATAGATCCTAACGAAAAGGACTATGTACAAAGATGTCTAACAATATCTCATTTTAGAGATATTAAAAAATTCAATGAAGAAAAACCTAATCAGGAAAATTTTGGAAGAACAACCGCGTTCAAAGTTTGCAGGGCAGCAAACTTTTTATTAGACAAGGGTTGGGATCCTTCTATGGCACAAAAGTTTGTGAATGTCATAAATCCGAACTTCTACAATAACTTCGAAGTCTAATCGGACATGGATTTATTGTATGAATACATAGGTCATGTTCGACCTTCGTTTGAAATGAATCTTAATGCCCTCAGGATAACAATCCTATCCCGTCTAATTGGGGCCTGCACCCCTACCAATTTAATTTTTGGTGTCCAAATGGACGTGACCCTGCGCGTCACTAATGAATTGGCCAATAGGGCACTAATTCACTTGAGAGTCACGCCCACTGACCTCACAGCTTATTTAAGCTCGAGCAGCCTTCGACAATTTCTCTCTTACTCTCCACGTTTCTTTCAAGCACGTGCGTTAGTTATTACAGTTTTCAAGAATTTTCGAAGTTTTTCATCAAGTTATGGCTAATCTGTCCTCGGACTTAGACCATATGCTGTCTCTCGCTCGCAAGATGATCGACACCCACGACATGCCTGTCGACAGGGCTGAACTCGACGAGTTCGTGAATCATCGTGTTATCGAACACCAACAGCATCCGACTTCGATCTTACACGAACTTTCGGGAGAAGATCGAACTTCAGCCTTTCTTGACGCCGTGCGTCCATGTGCAACAACAAGTTTGTTCAACACGGATACCGCTTCGGCGTTATTGCCTCGTGTTCAAGATCCACCTTCAACCTTCAATAACATCGTTAGGATCGTTAGGGGACTTAACTCCGCGTCCGATGCAGCCTTTTCTGCCATGGCCCAGTATCTTACTGGTGATCAGCCTCCAATTTCAACAGTTGGCTAAGCCAAACTAATGGAGGCTTACGTCGCAGCAGATCAAAGCCGCTATCAGAACTTTAACTCTCTCCAAATGATGTCAGCACGGCAAAACGCCGATGCGAAGTACCGTGTCCTCAGGGAGGAACACATGAAACTGCAGAAGAGACACCGGCAAGCAACAAGCTTGATCCAGCAACTCATGGATCAAGTGGCCCAACTTCGATCTTCAAATGAAGCAGAACGTCGAACTGACGTCGTCGAAGACCACTTAATAATGGTGCAGATCACAGGCCGTGATCAGCAAGCCGTGGACAACGTGCTTGAGTGCTCTATCTCTACACAAGAAGCCAAGGATCTCTACGAACAACCACCGCCAACTCCCACGACTCAAGCTATGGCCGAAGAAATCATCAACCTTCTGTCAATGCCCAGCTCCTTGCTTGGAACGCCAAAACCAACGCCAAGGAAGGCCCTTGCTTTCCGTAAGACCCTGTTAAGGGCAACTAAAATGCCAGCCAAGACGTCTGCTGCAACCGAGCCCATGGCTCCCATTCAGGTAAACCTGAAATGGTCGAACCTGAATCGTCGAACTCAGCGGTGGCTGAGAGATCATCGAAGGCAGTAGAGATGTCAGCACCTGCGAAGAAGAGGAAGAGGTCTCCCTCTCCACAGCCTGGACCATCTAATCGTCCAGATGTCCCTGTCTTCAAGAAGCCAAGGAAGAAACAACCTGCCAAAGTGGTCAAGAAAACGAAACAGCGTCCCACGGTCTCCAGTAAGATCGTCAAAAAGACAACCCCAGCCCCAACCGGATCATCAAAACAACAATGGGGAACCGAATATCCTGAGCCAGTACTTAATGGAAGCTCCTCAGGAGATAACGAAAGGAACACTGGCCATGAAACAGTATAAGGCAAAACTACGACGTCTACGTTTTAAGGTCATCACGTCTACGTATGTGCTTTTCAGGCTGGGAGACCGGGATTACAACGCATGGAAAATCCTTACAAAGTTTCCTCTACCACTGCAAGGAAAAGAATGTTGCCAGTACTGTGTCAACAACAAGAAATATACAACCTGCATCACCCATTGGGATGGTGCTTACCAAGTTCCGCCATTAAGAAGACTGTAGACCCCACTCGGAGAACCAACCTGCATAGTCACGGACTACAACATGGATATCCACAATGCCATGCTCGAATGAGTAGAGATGCAAGACTACTACATGTAGTCGAAGATTTCATTCCATGTTTGCAGTTGAAAATTTTACCAAGTGCAACTTATGTTTATTTTTGTATGTAATGATTCAATGTACATTTTTATCATGGTCAGGTCTTAGCGTAGAATTAGCGTATTTTCTCAAATCTTAAAAATGTAAGTGTTGTTGTAAAATTTTTTTAGGCCCGCTTAACATTTTCGTAATGTCCCACGAACTAAAACTAGTTCTTAGAAGCATTAGGAGAATATAAAGCGAATCACCCTACTAAAACCCTACTTTAACCCTAGCAAATGCTAGGACTTGCTGTTGTTCTCTTAGAACTTGTTATTATCCGCTTAAAATAGTTCGACCTAATTCCCAAATAGGACGTCGAACTTAATCCGAAAATTTGCAAATGCAAAGTTCTCCTAGTTAATCCTTTAAATAAAGGAATTCCCAAAATAGGGCCGAGAACCAAAGAAATAACAATTCCCAAGGCCCAAGTAGCAAATGCTAATTGGGTCAGTCAGCAAGCAGCTTCCAACTTGTTCTAACAAAAGTAGGTTAATAGCCAAAGCTGTCCCCTAGAGCCAAAAGGCTCTGTCTTAAAACCACGCATTCTAGTGGTTACTTTCTAGCACGTGGGCGCTTCTTTTAGAGTATATAAGGGCACCCAAACTTAAGAATAGTCAGTAAGAGAAGGAGGGAGCACAGTAAACTGTACCCGACCATGAATGCCTAGGCCATAGAGCTATTGCTCCTGTTACCTATTGTGAACTTGTCTGTAATAAAAGACTATGAGGTTTAAACTTGTATTTTTCTTCGATCATTCTAAGAAAACCACTCTCAGTAGGACTCACAGTATAAGTCCTACTCTATTCATTCTCCAAGGCCTGCTTCCCTCGAGCATCGTACCTGGTGCAGTATCAAAGCAGTTCGACCTTAAGAAAATTGGACTCTGATATTTCCGACCTCATCCAGGTAACACCCCGACTTCGGTCCTTCCTTTCACTTCTCAAGTGAAAGGGAACAAACCACAGGAACACTTGAAAAGTAGTCACCTCATACTTTACAAAAGAGATTCGCAAAACTATTTGAAAAAACAATGTTGCTCACTTGCGCAGGATAGTCAGTAAAGTCAGTGGAAACAAAGGAACGGGAAATTTGTGGACACGGCGCTGCAAGGTATCCTTGTCGGCTATGCCCATTCCACCTGGGGTTACAGATTCTATAATGCCAACCAGCACTGCATTTATGAGTCAAGTCAGGTTAAGATCAATGGGGACTTGGCTGTTGAAGACTCCCGGTCCAGGGTCTAGGAGCCTGATTCGACAGATGACGAGTATGTCGAAGCCCCGGCCCCTCCTCCACTAGTTCCAGGGAGAGGCTTCCTTGAAAATCGGACAATGACCGATTTCTCTGGTGCAAAAGCATCATAAAGTCTTATTACGAGATCCTTCACCATTAAAATGGAGAATGACCGTAATCTCCCAAAAAACTGGAGATCGATCTGACGTATACAACTATCACGATAGTATACGTCTGCGATCATGCAATTAGGTTAAATCCTATTGACTGGATGACGGGATTCCATTTAAACCCGAGAATTATGACTTTTTCCCGAAAAATAAGTTCCAGGGTGAGTTCTCACCCTCCGGTAGCCAGGGCTTGCAATGCGAAGTTAAAGGGGCTATGACACCACCTGTAAGCTCCGGGGCACCTGAAGAGGGGGAGGACGGGTTTATCGACGCCGAATCCAACAGTGTCGAGAAAGATCCCAGGTCTTATGGAGAAGCCATAAACTCTCAAGACGTGAATAGATTGCAGGACGCTATGAACAACGAGATGCAAACCTTCAAAAAGTGCAAGGTATAGGTAAGTACTGTTTATTAAATATATATTAAGTGTAAATAAATAACTATGAATAAAAATATATAAAATAAACGGTTACTTCGCAATGGAAGTCGCGAAACTATTCATACACAACAGTTCCTGAGACGTAGCATATCACTGACTCCCAGTCAGCTTGGGTAGGATGTTCAACCCTGCGTACTAGGAAAAGCCTACAGGTACCGAAACATCCAGTTGGCTGACCGTGGCAAGTTACAGGAGCGAACTGATCGCCTGCCTGTACTCGGTGTTGCTTGCTAGCATTGGACTGTCCCCTGCAGTCCGCGCTAAGAAACTCGTTTCCATTAGTGTGTGCGCAGACTTCGACTCATTATGTCCGTGCGTTTTGCAAATGGAAATAATCTTCATCTTCTGGGACAGCAGGAAACTTAAATTGCTGTCTCGCTCCACCTTGATCCCTAGGTAGGAAGACAATTCACCTAGGTCTCAAACTTTAAAGTGTTCGTGGAATTGCTGGCCTGTTTTCTTTGTGAGATCCGTGGACTCACAGGCCACTAGAAGATCATCAACGTACAGCAAGATGTATGTCATTTTGCCACTTTCTTTGCCTGCTTTAATGAACAAGCACGCATCCGCTGCATTGATGAAATCCCGTCTTACGGAGCACTTCGAACGCCTTGGCATTCTATGTACGGGCCAACAGTTTCAGTCCGTAGATGCTCTTCTTAAGGCGCCACACCATTACTTCTTGGTCAGTCGTGACGAAACCATGTAGCTGCTCCATGTACAGCTCCTCTTGCCGATTGCCATTCAAGTACGCTGACTTAACATCGAGCTGCCTCGCATCAAGCTGCTTTGCAGCTGCGGCAGACAGTACTATTTGTACTGTGTCATGTTGCACCACCAGAGTGTAGGTGTTGAAGTACTCCTTTACGTACTTCTGGGAGTATCCACAAGCCACCAGTTGTGTCTGGTGGGTGTGGATCTTGCCATCTGCATCCTGCTTGGCCTTAAACATCAAACTGCAGCGTATCGCTTTCCTACCCGCGGGCAGGTCTGTAAGGTCCCATGGCCAAACCATGTTGTCAAAAATGTGGCCAATCGAAGCTCCGGCCTGCAAGAGTAGATTGGTAGCCCTTCGTCAAGGAATCCACCAATCGCGACCTCTGGAGCTTGGGATTCGCGGAGGTATTTTGCTGAGTAGAAATGGCTCCAAGACTCTTGGATCGCGTTTGGCAATTAACCATTGCCGAATGCAGGATTAACCGTCGAGCGCGGAAGGGAACTGCGCACCGAACGAGAACGGTGAAGAACATGATTCAAAATTCAAACTCGAGTTTTATTGTCTTGTTATAGAGAGAAAACAAAACACAGACATCCATTATGGGTAACGCCCAATGCACATGTGTATACAAAACCAACAAGGCCACCAGATTGACAACCCTGACAATGGCGCCACCTGGTCGGACCCTACTACAACATTATACAGGTAAGGAAACATTATGCGGGGGAAATTCAAAATAATCAAAACATTAACAATGTTCTTATAATTAATTTTGACCATAATAACGTAACTAATTACACCATATAACTTAATTAGTCATTTGTTTCTGTTTTCCTTTTTCCTTTTTTACATTCTAGATAGTAGGGACGTACAGGGTGCACAAGTTACACTTCCCAAAGGACATTTGGATAAGAAAGGATTAGGCTCCAGGATAAAGCAGGTAGGTGTTTTAATTAGTTTCAGTTAACAAATTTTGTTTGGCTATATAATCAGAGCCCCACTAATGGTTCAACGGGACCACCCACCACCTCACACTACCGTGTACATTTTATGTACAACAACTCGGCGGGCACTCAACGATGTCATCTCCTCCACGGCAGCGTGCTCCAAAAGCGCACGCTCCCGGCCTCAGCTTTAAATCCCAGGCATTCTAGAGGTTGACATGCCAATACGCGCTCCGTGCGACGTATCTCTTCAGCAGGTACCGGAATCCTTTCCGGTTGTTTAGCCTCTACTTCACTCTTCCTCGGTTTCCCTCTCAGCCGATGTGCGATGACTGGCGGCAACGTCTACTAGTTCCTGACAGCATCTGGTACATCTACGTTGTCCAATCCCCTTCTTGATCCAGAAGGTTATCTGCCCGCAGTTTGCTTCTGATCTTGTCCTCTTCAAATCGAGCTGTGTGTGCATACCCCACAGCGCCTGTGGTTACATCCAGGAGACAGTAGCCCTTTACTGTCTCTCCGTAACTGATGAGGACGCCTCCACAAGCTCATTCGTCGAGTTTGCGCCACTGTTGTTCCGTAACGAAGCTGAACGCCCAGCATCCGAACACCCGGACATGGGCAACATCCGGCTTCATGCCTTCTAAGAGTTCGAACGGTGTTCGGCTTACACTAGCTGTCGGCAGCCACTTCTGCAAATATGGGGCCTAAAGCACTGCAACTGCCCAATACCATTTGGGCAGCTTTGAATCGAGCAGCAATCACCTTGAAATCTTGATTAGCGAACAATTTCGCTTATCCGCAACTTTATCTTGTTGTGGTCTGTACACCACAGTGTGCTCATGAACAATCCCGCAGGATCGTAGGTGGTTCTGAACCTCCTGGTTCACATATTATTCTCCGTTGTCACTCCTGATGACCTTCACGTGGCAGGTGCAAAATCCCAGATTGCCTTAGTGACCTGACTCTTTTGTTTGACGGACTTCACCATGGTGAAGTTCGAAAAGTCATTGACGAATGTCAGCAGGTAACGGTTCCTACCAGCTGATGTGACCTGCCTCGGTTCACACAAGTCCGTGTAGATCAAGTCCAGTGGTTGCACCGATGCTGCAGCACTCAGTAGGAAAAATTAGGACGCCAGCTTCCACTTCACGCAACATTCACATAGTGGTGCCGGAAACCACTTCCAACACCATTTCCATACCTGACCCCAACCGATTGCGAAACATCATCTATGTCAGGGCCAGTAAATGGTACATGAGGTGGGGTCACCCAGATCCTAAAGGTAGAGGTGGACAAGGCCATCCGACTTCTGAAAGATAGAAATGCGGTGGAAGAAGACAACATCCCCAACAAATTTCTGAAACACCAGACGGAACATGGAGTGGAGGACCTTACAAAATTGTTTAAGTACCTTTAAGAAGAGGAAAATTCTGGACGAATAAAACATGACCAGAATCGTGCTGGTATACAAAGGGAAGGGTAAATGCAAGGTAAAGTTCGGTAGTTACAGGCCTGTAGCCATCAGTAGCTGTGTGTACAACGTGTATGCAGGGCTGCTCAGGGACAGATTAAGGGTGGCGATAGATATGGGTGGGCATTTAGTTGAGTTTCAGAATGGATTTTAAAAAGGCTGGAAGGAATAAGCCCTAGTATGTAGCATTCCTCGACATCAAGGGATAGTTTAACATTGTCAACAGGATACTGCTTTGGGCGCAACTATCCGCATATGATATATCCCAGGATCTCATCAATGCTATCAGAGCACTAAACGAGAATACATGGTATGCAGTGCAGTGGAGAGATGTAAAGATGGATGGGATAAAAGTCAACAAGGGAGTGCAGCACGGGTGTCCATTGTCACCCTTGTTGTTTCTATAGCTTACATCAATCAGTTAGGGGTGCATCTGCACGATTCCCAACCAGGGTATCACATCAGTAGCAGAAAACTGCCCAGTCTGATGTTCTGCGATGACATTGCATTGATCTTATGGCCGAAGACAGGGTTGAACTGCACAAGCTCCTGGACATGACAGGGAGCTTTGCAATTGACTTTGAGATGGAGTTTGGGGAAGACAAGTCATAGGTTCTTGTCATAAATGGGACAGCCCATGCTCTAATGGAAGAATGGTCCCTGAATGGGGGGACAGTGAGGATATTTAGAGCATTATTAGAACCTATGAAGAAAAGATTCATTAAACGCCAGTATATCAGGGGGTCTAATATGTAAAATTGCTTTCCAATCATACTCTCAGTATGAAGTTATCCAGGGTGTGTGGAAGGGAGTAATGGTTCCTGCAGTAACTTACAGTAATGATGTGCTGTGTATCTCAGCTAAAAAGAACAGAGAGCTGGAGATAAAGCAGAGGAATAATGCCAGGGCAGCATTAGGGGCAAATAGGCTCACTGCTGTGGAATCGATTTAAAAGGAAATTATGTGGTCTAGGTTTGAAGCAAGGGAGATGGTCAGCAAGCTAACCTATCTCAGGAGGCTGCTTCTAATGAGCAAGGAGCTTCCAGCAAGACAGGTGTTTGAGCTGCTACATGGTCAAGGATTGAAGACTAGGTGGCTAAGGAGAGTCAAGACCTTTGGTGTCAAGGTTGGCCTTGACACATCCGTAAATAGACAGTGGTCCAAATCGGACTACAGGATAAAACGACTAGTCCATACTTGAGAAGGGGAAAAGTGGAGATGAGGGATGTGGGTGAAAAGCACCTTAGCAATATATGCCGACAAGACAAAAATTTGGCAGAATAGACTACAATAACAGTTGTGCAAGTGCATTATTCTTTCGAGCGTAAGAGGGTTCGTTGGAAACCAACAAGAGATAAGGCTCCTTCACACATTCACGTTTTGCTTACGGTACGGCCGTACGGCGGACGTCTGACGTCACTAGCAGACAACTATGGCCCGCCGTAAGGGACCGCAAGGCACCGCAAGGGGAATAGGATCATTGATATTTTTGACCAATGTGAAGAGAGCTGAAAAATTTGGACCAATGGGAAGAGACCTGAAAAAAAGCAGACTCTTCTCTTGCATCGTGGATACGGAGGTAAGTACGTTTTATATTCAATAGATGGCGCTGCAAGGTGCATCAAGACGTGAATGTGTGTAGGGTTTTGCGGTCAACTTCACGTTATAGGATGCGCCGTAGGACGCACCGTAAACGTAAAACGTGAATGTGTGAAGGAGCCTTTAGTCGAAGTTTCAACAAAACCGGAGATAGGCAACTTGTACAGAAGTGGGTTTTAAAGAAGTGGAGCATGACATGTGCCTTTGACCTTCACTAGAGGCCTGCCATGTCGTAGGTCCAACAGGCAATAGCTAATCTTGGGGCGGAGAAGAGTAGATTGGTAGTGTAGTGTAGGGAAGGAGTAGAAATAGTAGTAGCGGCTCCCATTGGGAGCATCTGTCTAAATGGACAAAGCTACACGATCCATAATTATCATCATCATTGCATATGTGGTGCTACCTGTATGTGATTATCAGTCCATAGCCTCACATTATTTGAAAGTCTATGGACGAAATTGGTAATTTTTGCATCCATAGGTGGCGCCAGCAGTGTGCCAACAAAAACAAAGTTTAAAGTTGCCAATCGTTATTATTTTATTAATACCATACCTTAAATCGTTTTATTAGCAGTTTCTCTTTAGAATTGTTGTCCAAAGGACCCGAATTACCGTTGCCAACGCGAAAATAGCCGGGCCCGAGCATAGATGCAAACTTATTTATATAAATTAAATAGCAAAACTTGCCTAATAACTTGTACCCCCGTACCACAGCTGCTTAAATTGCATGAGCTTGAGACCGAGCTGCGTCTCAAGTCCCAGATCCATACCACAGCTGCACAGAAAATTGGCCAAGA
>JAQGBW010005504.1:0-11899 GCA_034698625.1 Julus scanicus
TTACATCAAAAGGATGGACTACACACGTTTTAAAAAACAATTTTTTTAAAAAAAACTACAGGGGCATTTTTTTTTAATTTCTTTATGAGATTGATTTAATATGGTTGATTATAGTACAATTTTGGTTTTGTGTAAATTTGTATTACGTACTTTGCCCACAATTGTCCTTGAAAAAAAATACCTGGCAGGTATAGGGCTTAGATTTTGCTTGTGCACCCCTTTAAATATTTGTTGTTTTCATTAATCTTGTTTAATGATAATTTTAATATGTTGCTTGAAATGTAAGTAAATATACATTACATCATCATATAATTCCAAGTTATTTTTCTTCATTAAATTAAGATAATTATAGCTGCATACACAGCTGTCGAACGCATGTGTATGATTTTCACTTTGAGCCAATGTACATGTATATATACATATATGCCAAGACCACATTTGTCATCACAGGGGGGGGGGGAGTAAGGATCCATTCTCCCCCCCTCCTCCCATTTAAACAGCCTTGATCTTAAGTGTTAGCCATTGTCCCAAAATTTAAAAATGAATTTTCTTAACTATGGATAATTTGTCCTCAACATTTAATAAATTATATAAAATCCATGATGACCTAAAAATTATGTACATTGCATTTTAAAATAGTCTTTTTAGGAAGATAAAATAACCCAAAAATGACATCGTTTGTAGACAGCATTTTAAATTAGTTAGTTTAAAAGAGAAAATGATCTTATAATTCCGTTCATTGGCGATGTCATTTGTAGCTGGTCATTTGAAGGGAGAAAATGACGTCATTTTTTAGCGTGATGACATTAATACAAAACAAATGATGTGAAATTGACGTCATTTGGACGATACTTTTTGGTCGGATTTGAAGGGAGAAAATGACGTCATTTTTTAGCGTGATGACATTAATACAAAACAAATGACGTGAAATTGACGTCATTTGGACTATACTTTTTGGTCGGATTGCTGCCTGGGATCAATACTTTCTTCCAATATTTTGGCCCCATTGTCAAACTTTTAATGAAAGTACACAACTATATGCCACAGATTTGGCAAATATTGACATACTCCAATATGCCTGGAGTTATGTTTTTTAACATCGGTTCAATTCATTTAGTTTTAATGTTACATTATTTGACAATTGTGAAACAATACGACCATGGGTTCCAAAAATTGAAACAACAAGGGGCACGCAGTGGAAGACGAGTCGAGAGCAGAGCCGAACCCTGTAATCCCCTCCAGAAACCAGAACAGACTTTAAACCCAATGCTATAAGCTGTTTATGATCACCTTGTCCTTTACTATTATAACTGGCAAGTTTAGGTTCACATAAAATTCAATGAGAACAAAAAAAAAATACAAGCAAAGAGAGCAAGAAAAAAACAAAAAGATCAAACACTAAAGCGGCAAATTTCTTGGAAAAAATACTTGCGCGCAAACCGCCAAAACGTAGAACAAACGAAATTATAATCCACCCGGGAAATAGTCGGATGTTCCTCCAATCCATATTGCGTGGTTGTCACCGAAAGCACACACGGGGTTTACACATGTTGAATGCGGAATCCGCCTTCTGAGGAGTCAGTGGAGACTGACGCACAAGAATATGACCCCTTTTCAGGGATTGATGATGACCGAAGTCCGCGGTAATGTCACTAAAAACACGGCGGCACGAGTGGTTTCCTTTATTCAGAGGTGCTACAGATAAGCACGCGGTGGTACACCTGAGCCGACAAGCCAGAGGACTGCACAACAGTGGCTCAAGAAGACTTGTGGGCGTTCACAAACAAGTCAGAGGACTGCACATCCGTGGTCCAGGAATACTTGTTAGTGCACAAGCAGTTGATTGCTGCTTGGATGAAGACATGTAGAAAACCAGTTAGTCCTAATCACCAAAGAAGGCCAAAGTGATCCCAGTACAGCTAATAAGCTTTTTTAAACACTAACTTTTTAAGTACTAGTCGATGTGTTTTTCTTTAGTAAAGCTGGGTGCAAGTAGTTTTTGCATGTACAGGGACAGCCTGGCCCAACAGGAGTCCGAGTCAGGTGTTTTCTCTTCACACCACCCACCTGCCAACTACTGACTAACTAAAAAAAATCACAACTCCCAAATTTTACATTCCATCTGGAAGTTGACCCCCACAAGAATTTGGACCTGCAGGGATTTGAACCCATAGGCGCCCCCTGTTGTAACACTGGTTCTGCAGCACCATTGGCCAACAAGTGGTGCCAAAAGGAGTTATCCAATTGGCATAGAGGGTACGAAGTCCCAAGTAGAAAAGGTCAGCTAAAATAATTATGAAAATCTTTGTATGAATTTGGAAAATGAAAAGGGAGTGTTAATTAGCCTTGGTAAATTATCTCGAGGATAAATTTTGAAAAAGACATTGACCGGTTTGGAATGTACTGTCTCACAAAAATTGAATCTAAAATTGATACAATCGGATGATATTTTTTTAAACAAAATCAGATCAGACATGTTGAATAATCTATTAAAATTAAAATCATAACTGTTGAACAGTTCTTATTGAACAGAATACTTTTAAATTAATATTAAATAGGAATTTTGAATATTGTTTTTTGTTTTTCTGCCAAAAAAATCTATTGTGAGATTACAGATTCAAGATTTAGAAAAAATACAAAAATTAATTCCTTTTTAATATTTTTTTTATAAATCTTGAATCTTACACTGCACAAAGCATGATCTTAGGATCGTCCTTAGCATAGTAAACAGCTACAACAATTCTCTTGTCACAAAAATCCGGTGAGCATTTTGTTTGCTAGAAGCTAAAATTCATCCTGGGAAAAACTTTAGATTGGCTACTTGCCTTTACAAAGGGCCGGTCTTACCAACTGTGTTTAATTGTAACCTCTGGTCAAACTGTAAGTTAACCATAGTTTGACCTCCGATTTCGTTTTACCAACCGAGGTTAGGGATAAAAAGGAGAGAAAAGTTGACCATACTCTAACCCAGCCTTCATGTTGGGTTAAAGTATATGGTCAACTTTTCTCTTAATTTTATCCCTAACCTCGGTTGGTAAAACGAAATTGGAGGTCAAGCTGTAGTCAATTGCAGCTAAATTGACCAGAGGTTAAATTTAACCACAGTTGGTAAGACCAGCCTTATGTATAAGAATCACTATCTCTTACCAACACTGATCGAATTCTGTTGTCAAGTAACCTGTAGTCAAACTCTAACCACAGTTTGACTTAATGGTCATCTTTTTGGGTTTTACCAACATAACTATGGTTAAATCTGGTGATGGTCACGAAACCAGAGTTTGACCTGGTGGACAGTGCTGCCGCAAATTGCATATAACGAATAGGATGTCGGAATATTCACTTTGTGGAAGCACTGTTTACCAGGTCAAACTCTGGTTTCGTGGCCATCACCAGATTTAACCATAGTTATGTTGGTAAAACCCAAAAAGATGACCGGGAGATCAAACTGTGGTTAGTTGGACTACGGTTAGTTGACCACAGATTTCGACCAGTGTTGGTAAGACCAGCCCAAAATGCATATTATATGCATTATTTTTGCATATTATACTATGCATTTATACTATCTCCATTTTATTATCACGCTATTTTTGTGTCCTCTTTTCACACGTCCTTGTTACTTTTAGGGACCTATAATCATATGTCATGGATCGTGGATGGAAATAGACCACAAAAAAGCATTAGGGGAATATTAGAGTAAGGTTTCAGTAGTCACACTGCCAGACCCCTTTGTTTTCAGGTTTCAGCAAATTTTTACTTATGTTTCATGCCATTAAATAATTGAATCATCATGTTCATCGATCTCAAGCTTAATGACTAGTACAACTATTAAGCTTAGTTTTGCTTGTGTTTCATTTTCTATATTAATTGTTTAATCATTAGAAATATTCCATTTACTGTGAAAGGTTGAGAAACGTTCCTTAGGATGCACATAATCCCAACAGGTGGCGCATGTGCTTGGTAACTTTTAAAGCATGGAAATTCAAATTTAAATTTAAAAATTAACTGTTTATTTTAAAAAAACTAACAATTTAAATGGATAAATAAAACTAACAAGACTGTTTACAAAAATAATTTTTATACATTTTTAGTTTTATTTAAACTTTTATTGTTTGACTCTGAGGTGAGTTGTAAATTTGCCCCATTGAAATACATAGGGTTGTAACCTGGTTGTGATCCACCTTAAATAGTTTCTTGATTTTGGCATCTGAGCTGCACCAAGTTCTCCTTTTGGAAACATCTACCACATGTCGGTCTCCAAAGCTTTTAACCCTTCTCATCTACATAGTCATCCAGCCTTGTCCTCTCAATAGTTAATACATTTGCCACACCAGCTTAGTGTTATCCAATCCCATACTCAGTCCAGGAATGTAGCTTGCTCAGCATTAATTTCTCTCGCGTTGAAAGAAAGCCACCCTTCTCACCTACAGTGTGCTGATTGCTGAGAATCGATTTGCTCCCATCCCTTAAAAAAAATTAATATCAGAATTTAGCGACCTAAATTTCTGAAGAAAAGTATGTTTGAGAATTATGGTGGCAAATTCTGCAAGAGTCATTCTTGCAAAGTTATGCAAAATCTATTTGAAAAAGCAGTTAACAGAGGGAAGCGAACCCGAAAACTTTCCATTACCAACCTAACTCTTTTACCCACTCAGACACCCGTACTACTTGGAAGTGAAGCACTAGAAAAGGGAATAATGGTTAGCTAATACTGGGAAATTATTACCATTCAGATTATAAATGCTCATATTTATAAACTATTATGTGATGTGAATGTGATTAGATGGGGTTATTAGTTTCAAGGGATTATTAGTTTAGAGGGGTTATTAGTTTGGAGTGGTTTTTGTTTAGAGGGGTTATTAGTTTGGAAGGGTTTTTAGTTTGGAGAAGTTATTAGTTAAGAGGGGTTATAAGTTTGGAGGGGTTATTAGTTTGGAGTATTTATTAGTTTTTTTCCCAATTCATTATTCTCCTTGTTGGGGAAAACGCCGCTATTGGATACAGCGTTAGTTGATAAATATACTGACATATATATGCATAGGTTATACCTGTTGTAAACGATAGACAAAAGGTGTCATGATTGAAGCACAGTAGAAGTGGCATAAAAGGAGAGAGGTGGGGTTGATTTCAGCGAAGTTTGCTCAGATGTTGAGGCGGGATAGGGTTTGAACTCACACCCGGCCTACCACCCAAGGACACCTGAGCATGGGTCACAACCAGTGAATTTTGTTACCAGAACATTGCCAAAGACATGAACAGCCAGTGGATGGAGCCAAGAAACCTTGCCCTAGCCGACAGTCTGCGGGCATAATATGTCCGGTCGTTCATCTGGCCGCCGCCACCACTCCGAAGCTCCAGGTGCTAGGTCAGCTGCATGGTCACTCATTTCTTGGTTTTAAAAACTATTATATAGCACAATACACTGGGAAAAATGAGTGGTGAATTATGCGATGAGAAACAAAGGATGGGTGATGGATGACAGGTGGGTAACAGGAGGGTTTAGTTAAGTGAGGAGACACTTGGTGGGGGCACAGCATGAATGGGAACAACAATGCAACAATAGGCAGGGATCATTAAGGATGGTGAAGGTGGAGAATGATTGTTATTGGCATATGCTTATGGCACATCTGGTTGAGGACAGTTAGGGTGGATTGTTAGGTGTGCAATCCTCCTGACAGGCTTCTATCACGCAAGTTAATGATGGTCCCTGTTAAGACGAACAAGTTTCCACAGTACTGCCTCCATGAAGTGCCAGTAGCCTTCAGTGTGTATGTTGCGGAAGGCTCTATGGTCATCCCCTCTATACTGTTGGTGCTCTGCACTGAACGCTTTGCATTTAGCCAAAATGTGGAGAACCGTCTGTTGTACTGCTGGGTTGCATATGCAGGCGGCACCCTGGAAGATGTAGAACCGGTGCCAGTATCGTAGGCAAGGGCTGTGCGCTGTATTGCAGCCTCCCCTACGAGTTTGTCCGCTCGCTTATTGCCCAGAATGCCGATGTGGAACCTTACCCAAGAGAGCGAGGCCACCAGTCCCAGCTGCCCAGCTCAGCTAAGTGCTTCGTGTGTGGCGGTAACGAAGGGATTTGTGAAGGATCGATCACAAAGGGAGTCGAGGGTGGAGTGGAAGTCTGAGAAAATCCTGAAGTTTGCATGCCAGTCCACTGCTAATTCGGTAGCACGAAGCACGGCAAGGGCCTCTGCCTGTGCCACTGAGCAGTAAGCTGCCAGTTTGAGTTTGCAAGCAAGAATGGCTTGTTGTCCAGCATAGACCACGAATGCCGATCCCACTCCATTCTCTGACCTGCTGCGATCTGTGAAAATCTTGAGGTGACCCTTTGGTGTGGCATCAACATCACAGATGATGTGCTTGCTAATTCCTGTATCCTAAAGTGGAGTGGTGGTATTTAGGCGATGTCCTGCACCCCTTCTAGTAAAGTAGTGTGGTATGTATGCCTTTGCGGCTGCAATTACGAATGAATGTTGAAACATGTTTAGTTGTCTTCTGATGTAGCGAAACCTATGGCGCGTGACCATAGATCCGCTGCATAGGTCACTGCCGGTTCCACTGCTCGCAGATATAGTGTCCTCGATATGAAGGCAAAGGCCCCCGGGAGATCCGGAGATGCGCGAAATATTCCTGTACGCTGCAGCTGTCTTTGCTAAAACATACCGGACGTGGGCTGTGAAACGTATTGTCATCTACCAGTACTCCGAGGATCCGGACACTATTGACATGAGTGACCTGTTGACCGTTCATGTTAATCCTGACCGTACAAGTCGCTTGGGTGAATGCGATCATTTGGGTCTTTTAAGGACCGACGGGGAGTTTTCAGTCGTGTCCCCAATCCAGGACGACTCCCAGGGCGGCTTCGCAACGGGCAGTAAGAGTGGCGATGTTTTGCGCAGATGCTATGAAGAACACATCATACGCAAATTGCTTGGATGGTACATTCGGGGAGAAGAGGCATTTCTAAGAGGTCATCCAGGGCAATGTTCCAAAATAAGGGGCCACAGCAGGAGCCCTGGACGCAGCCATGCACTATGTCGAGGTTAGCCGTGGAGTCCGCTAAGGTAAGGGACACCCTGCAGTGAATGTGATAAGTCTGTCATCCGCACAAGGTTTGACGGGCATTTCCAGGTGAGCAGACAATGGCGCAGAGCATGCCACCAGGTGTGGTCAAATGCTGCATGAATATCCAATGAGGTAGCGACCACCTGCTGACCCGCTCCATTTAGCCTCTCCACTCGCTGGATAAGTGTGCAAAGGGCATCAACTGTTGATCTCTGGGGTCGGCATCCAAGCTGTTGAGGTGAGAAGGAATCCCGAATGGCGTAATTCACTCGACCAGTAAGCAAACGTTCGAGGACTTTTCCCAAGACATTTAGTAGTCCTATCGGTTGATAAGATGTGAGGACGGTGTAGTTGTCGCAACCTGGTTTGGGAAGAATCTTGACGACTGCAGTTTTCCAAGCTGAGGGAAAGTGCCTATGGCAAGGTAATGTTGGTAGATAGATGTAGTTCCAGGTGCTGAGATGCGACTCGGAGGCATATATCTGCTGTCAGATGGTCCGCTCTCGGCGCCCTATCTGGATCCGTGGTTCAAAAAGGCTTCTATGACTTCCTCTGTAGTGAACTAGGGGTCGTCCGGGGTTGCCCTTCTCACATAGGCGAGCGTGGGTTGCATTATCCGCTGTGTCTCATGGATAGAAGTGGGACACAAGGCTTGCCGCTGTCTCCGCCGGTGTGGACGTGTAATTTCCCGCTGCAGTACAAATGGTGGAGGGAACTGAAGACGACCCCCTGCTGACGACTATTTTGCGGGTTAGGGACCATACATGGGTGTCCCTGTGTCCATTCAGGAATTGCTGGCAACTCCAATTTGTTGTATCCTGAATTGCTTGTTTGTACGCATCCCTGGCATCGTGGTAGGCGGTGAGAGCCTCCGCAAAGGTCAGGTCGTTGGGGTTCCAGCACAGTCTTGACACCGTTCTCTTCAACCGAAGGACCGCTTTCTTCGCCTCTGTGAGTTCCAGGGTCCATATTGGGTTGAACTGCCTCCGAGTCCTTCTCAAGGGAGTAGCAGTGTCGCCGCAACATGCGCTGATTAGGGGTTATAAGTTTAGAGAAGTTATTAGTTTGGAGGGGTTTTTAGTTTGGAGGGTTTATTAGTATATATAGTATTTCTGCAAGTTTAAAGCATCTTTAAAATTCTTCAAAAATTTGGATGAAAGCTGTGCAGTTTATTTTTTGGGAATATAAATTGCCAGAATTGCATCAAATTTCTGCAAAGTAGTTTCCTGCAGGAAACGCACTGGGATATTTTTCTGGTATTTCCTGCACATTATATTTGTAAGGGATAGCTGCTCTTGCTTTCTGTTTATTAAGAGAGCCTGGTAAGGTGGAATTGATGCAAAGCATGACAACCATTCCAAACTTACCTAATCAGCTATTACTGTAAACGACAAATATTTGTCTTGCAACTTTCTTTTGATTGACTACACATAACTTAAATTTATTTCAGATCGTTCCTCATGGCGTGCTGTGCTTTTTACCGTCATACAATCTTCTAAATAAGTTGACGTCGAGGTGGAAAGTATGTGTATTTGATATTCTGTTGTAATGCGTATAAAACTGATTTCTATTGAGTTTGCAAATCGCTAACAGGCAAGATGCTCCACGCCAATATAATTCATTTATTCTTTAATTAAGTTAATTAATTCTTTAACCACCCCCATGCAGTTAATGAAAAATATCTTTGTATCGAACTGTGCGCTTCACAGTTCCAGTGGCGCGCAGTATTTGACTGTTATGTGTTAGCATTAAAAAGAAAATCTCCTTCTCGAGTCTATGGCATAGCAACTCCATGCTGTGATTTATGCACATGGTTTACACATTAGATTAATTATTGTGGATGTTTGATGAAATTTGATTTAAGAAGTTATTTATACAAGTTTTCAAGGATGATTAATACTCTACTATTTTGACAAATTGAGTTTTAATTTATGATTGTTGTTTTTTGTGTATTTTTTTAGGCCAGTGGCATTTGGCACCAAATTAATGCAACGAAGCAAATAGTTGTGGAACCGCGAGAAAAGGACGATTTTCATCATGCCATGACGGATTTCTATCGCTCGATTGATGAAAGTGTTTCAGGTAAGATGTAATACTATTTTTAATTCAGTACCGGATCTAGCTAGGATACGTATATAAAGAATGAACCCGCTTGATTTCATCCGTAAAATCAAAAATGATATCCTTTATCCTAGGGAAAGACCTACTGGTACTGGTGATACGAACCCTAACCCTGTTGTGAGGGGCAAGGATTCTAATCCTTAGGCTATAGGCGCGCACTGGTGACGTTTTTCGTGGGTGATTCAACTGTTTGCATGATCACCCAAAACTTGGTTTTCGTTTTTGCTAGGGGCGCATTGGTGATTAAATAATCACTTCTAAACCTAGGTTTGCATACGATTAGTCAATAACGAGCGTAATTAAAAAATCGCCCGTGCAAATGGTACTGGCGCCTATCAGTCGCAACTGTTTACTCACTGGCAAAATAGAACCGGCTTCAGTTTTTTATTCATCAGGGCCGGAATTGAAACTTATGTTTTCCATTTTCGTGATTAAACAGTTGCTCAGAAAAAATCACTAGTGCGCGCCTAGCCTAAATCATAGTGGTCAAATTATGTCCCATCATACATACATATTAGCTTGGTTTAGATTTATATATACAGTGGTCAACTTAATTGATAGACACCAGTAAAATTTCACAGATTGACAAAATAAAAAGACTTAGCAACTTTTAATTTGTTATAAAACCATTTTAATTGAAAAATGATGACAATTACTAAACCAAGGTTACTTATATTGATAAATTTCATTGTAACTAAAAGAAAAAGGAAAATCCATTTTTTACATGCAACATAAGTGATGGGACACTATCCAAAATTTACATGTAAAATATTGTACATGACTAATTAATAATTTGTAGGACCACCATTATGTTTTGTGACGTCTGCCAATCTTCTAGGCATGGAATTCACTCGTTATTTTATCTCTTTTGAGTGGAATTTTTGCCATTCATCCAATTGCACTCTTTTGAGGTATTTTTTGTTAGAACTGGTGTTCTTTTTAATATTTCTCCCTAAAATCTCCCATAAAAGTTATATTTTATTTAAAGTCAGGCCTCAGTACAGGTGAATAAAGTTGAATTGGAACTTTATATGATATCCATTCTTTCGCTAAGTGTGATATGTTTGCTTGGTGTTATTGTCCAGTTGAAATATCCTAACCTCTATTTTGCTATAGTTGGTACCAAATTCTATTTTATTTACCCCACATATTTACATTTGTACATTGTCATCAATAAAAACTTAATTGACCATCAGATTCTGACATCTAGTCCCTAACAACAATGCTCTCTCCACCATGCTTTTTACAGCATGTATTAAATATGCTTTCATCTGTAAATAATACATAATTCCAGAATTCCTGTGGCTGATTTAGGGGTTTATTTTGAAAGTAACCATTTTGTTAGATTTGATGTTGCTAATAAGCGGTTTTCTTTCTTGAGTTTTTCAAGAATGAGCATTTCTATCAAGATCTCTGTGACAGATTTAAGGATGTACAGTTATTCCATCAATTTCCTGGACTATTGTACGTGGATTCATTTAAACCAGTTGTTCTTGGATATTTCTTCACAGCCGTGTTCACAGCCCACTCGGTTCACTAACTAATCTTTCGTTTGGGACCACTTCTAGATTAATTTGTAACTCGGTTACTGTTTGTAAAACGTTTCTACTATATTTAAAATAGTCTATCGACTTACTCCAATAAATTCGGCAATCTCACGCACACGTAATCCATCATAAGATCTCAAAAGAGTGCTATTGGATGAATGGCAATATTTCTACTCAAAAAAGATAAAATGAAGTGTAAATTCAATGCCAAGAAGATCGGCAGAGGTCACCGAACATAATGGTGGTCCTACAAATTATTACTTAGTCACATACAATATTTTACATGTATATTTTGGACAGTGTCCCATCACTTATATTGCATCGGAAAATTGTTTTTTTTTCCATTTTCTATTATTTATAAGGAAATTTATCAATATAAGTAACTTTGGTTAAGTAATTATCATTATTTGTTCAATTAAAATGGTATTATAACAAATTTAAAGTTAGTAAGTGTTTTTATTTTGTCAATTTGTGAAATTTTTCTGGTTCCCATCATTTAAGTTGACTACTGTATATACTGTGACTCAAAGTGCCCATATGAAAAAGTTTCTGCATAATTATGCACAGTCTGCCCAGGTTCGATTACCTCTGTGAACTGATTTTATTTTGTATGGGTATGGAAAAATATTTATGCATAACTTGATGCAGAATTGGTTACGCATAAATATTTCTGCATATCCATACAAAAAAAATCAGTTCACAGCTAGAGGGAGTCAAACCTGGGAACTTTCAAACACCAGACTGACGCTTTTACCCACTTGGCCACCTGTACTACTTCAAAGTGACACATTTTTTTTAACATGTTATGGTATGGTTTTATGTTTGGAATTACATTCATTGACAGTTGAATGACAAAATGTACAAGAATCAGTATTGGATTCTGACCTGAAAATGAAGGGCTTCTCAACAACACCGCCCTTTCCTTTTTAATTTCCCCTTTTCAATGATTCTGCCCGATATTTCATATATTTGCAATTTTGTGTTGTCGATAGGTGATTTTTGGGACTCTGCACAACGATCAACCTGATCAAATTTGTACAAGGTTCTATAGTGTTAGATACGTTACAAATGCATGGAAGGTTCACATTGTAAGGTGCCGTCACACATACAGGACTCTGTACTTTTCCCTATTGCTCCCCCTGTTGCATGATTTGCCCCTC
>JAQGBW010005505.1:0-11896 GCA_034698625.1 Julus scanicus
AGAAATACCAAGTTGCTTTAGTGGACTTGATCTGAGATGATGACATACTTTACGGGATAGGTTCAATCTCCACCTCTGTGGATCTTGCCGGACCACCTGATCTGCCAGGCTGTCTAAATCGATGGCTTCCCGAGGACGAGCCGTTTTCCTCTTTAAGATAACCTCGTGTAATCAAATCCTCTAAGGTCCGTCGTCCGACCTCGTCATCTGAACACACTCTCCGGTGTGTCTCGACAATGAGTCCTTGACCTGGCGTGCATCGAATCACCGTTCTCACCCGGCGTCTATGTGCCGCTTCCTCCAGCGCAGAGACACAATTTTCAACCGCCTGATGCAAGTGGGACCAAAGTGTCCAGTTTCACTGCGTTAAAAAATGCCTTTTTCTGTCCACGGGATCCGCGGAGTGACCCTAGATCATAGGGAATCGTGAAGCAAACTGTCGCGCCCGAGCAAACCCTTACCGAAGGTTAGTCTCGCGGGAACATTCGCCCTGCGGACCGAACGACTGGACCACGTATCGTTTCCATGCTAATTCTTAAAAGCCTTTATACTTATTGTTTGATATCTTGAACCGTCCTGCGCCTTACCTAGAAATTTATGTACGAGTGTATAGGGTCTTGATTGAAGTAAAGTCAAGGTAACCATGAATGAGAGCTTCTTTAATATACATCCTTATTCCAGGTGACCTTTTCTGCGAAATTGGGTGCGAGAATAGGAAACGGGAAGGAATAAAAGGGGTAATACTGACCACTTAGCTATTCCACTGCGCTACTTAACCCTTTTCTGGTCCAGGCCAATCTCATTAACCTAGATTGTCTCACAGATGGCATCAGCGGTTTACCGCACTTCTTGGATCTCATCACCCAAGTATATGGAAATTTGTGAAAAATTTAAAGGAGGAACATAGTTACGCCACACTTCTTTTAAACCAGGCAACGGCAGGGGTTCCACCATCACAAAAGCGCAAAAAATATCGAGACCTGAATCAGAGATTGTTTATCCCTTTCAAGCCTGACGGTACTTTTGAGTCCAACAACTTTAAAAATTTATAAAATCTAAAATATTGGTTGTAAACTGAAGCCAGCTTGTAGCTATAATATATTCTATGCATGTTAAGGCATTTTTGCTAAAGGACTTTCAGCTGAAAGGCAATGGTCATTTTCCACACAGTAGACAGGTTAACCAACAAGTGTTTTAAACACCAAATTTGTATCCTTTGTTGCAACTTTTGCTTACCTTTTCTAAAGAAAACTTTAGTGTTACTTAATTTATTTATAAGTTAAGATTATATCTATATAGATAGTGTATGAATATGTATAAAACAACTAAAATTTGTAATGAAATTATGAAGAGGATGATATAGCAATGTAATGGAAAATTTTGTATTGCACTAAACGCCTGTCAGTACTTTTAAGTACCGTTAATAAAAAAAATTATAATTGATATATTTCTTTTATCCTTTTTTACAGCTCATTAGACCATTTTTAGAAAAGCAAAAAAACAGAGCTTTAAGGGTTATCTCTATGCTTGGTATTGAAAGGGATATATCAAATTTAGGTCTATCTCACAGTTTATATTTTTCAGTTTTTAATTCGGAATTGTCAGATTTAATTTTTTTTTTTAATTTTGAAATTTGAAACCGTTGATTTTTTGCCCAAATGTATTTACTTTTCCCGACTTTATACTGTCAAAGTACACAGTTTTATATTTGCAGGTTGCTTTAAACATGTCCAAGAATATTTGCAGAAGATTTTCAGCTTGCAGGACTCATCTGAGCAAGTCAAACATAGTGTTGCCGGCCAGTATTAATTGGGTGGCAGAGGGCTATGTGACACGGGTAAAGTCACAAAACAAGTACAAGTCGTGCTGGGCTTTTAGCGCCGTACGTGCCCATTTCAAACGTCGCATGAACTTAAAACTAAACAAACTTATAAAATTGCAAATCTTTCTATAATTAGACTGGCGCCATAGAAGGACAGCATTATAAAAAAATTGGAAAACTAGTATCCCTAAGCGAGCAGTGCCTAATATACCGCTATGCCAGGTATGGCAACAATTTGTTTAAAGGCGGAAGTCCGGAAAGATCATTTGAGTTTGTTATAAAAAACGGAGGTTAGGACAAGTTCCTGCGTGACATGCACTTTGCGTGTGATGCCATTTTTAATATTATTTTTTTAAGGTATCAGCACGGAGAAAAATTACCCATACAAGGGAAAAGTATGCAATTAGTTTTTATGACATGAAATAGCTTGATCGACTGGCTCTTATTTGAATATTTTACTTACAGAAAGGCAAATGTAAATACATAAAAAAACATGTTGGAGCAACCATATCTGGATATGTATATATTCCACCCTATGAAAAAGCATTGCAACATGCCGTGGCAACAATTGGTCCCATCGCCGTGACCATCGATGCCAGTCATGAATCTTTTCATAATTATACACATGGTAATTTAATTCTTAAATTTAGAACATTTTGTGTGCCGGGTTAATTTGTTCTGTTCATTCAGGTGTTTACAAGTTTTGTTGATTCTCAAATATGAATTACCTTGCCTTTAATTTGATGTTAGATCTCTGAACACTCCTCCTTCAATAACATATGTTACCTTGACTGAGTGTAGTTAAATGATTATGTACTATTTTCTTATGAAATTTTCTGTTCTTGAACATGTGCTTTTACAAGACTCGTATAGCATAATCTTTTCCAACGGAATAATTTTGTCATGTCGCTT
Organism: Julus scanicus; assembly: GCA_034698625.1. NCBI lineage: Eukaryota > Metazoa > Arthropoda > Diplopoda > Julida > Julidae > Julus > Julus scanicus. Next base: position 2,735 of record JAQGBW010005505.1, read on the forward strand.
TGGACTCGGGTTGTTGCATAACTGCTTTTATCGTATTCTAGAAATACCAAGTTGCTTTCGTGGACTTGATCTGAGATGAAGACATACTTTACGAGATAGGTTCAATCTTCACCTCTGTGGATCTTGCCGGACCACCCGATCTGCCAGGCTGTCTAAATCGATGGCTTCCCGAGGACGAGCCGTCCTTGTCTTCAAGATAACCTCGTGTCATCAAATCCTCTAAGGTCCGACGTCCAACCTCGTCATCTGAACACACTCTCCGGTGTGTCTCGACAATGAGTCCTCGACCTGGCGTGCATCGAATCACCGTTCTTACCCGGCGTCTATGTGCCGCTTCCTCCAGCGCAGAGACACAGTTTTCAACTGCCTGATGCAAGTGGGACCAAAGTGTCCAGTTTCACTGCGTTAAAAAAATGCCTTTTTCTGTCCACGGGATCCGCGGAGTGACCCTAGATCATAGGGAATCGTGAAGCAAACTGTCGCGTCTGAGCAAACCCTTACCAAAGGTTAGTCTCGCGGGAACATTCGCCCTGCGGACCGAACGACTGGACCACGTATCGTTTCCATGCTAATTCTCAAAAGCCTTTATACTTATTGTTTGATATCTTGAACCGTCCTGCACCTTACCTAGAAATTTATGTACGAGTGTATAGGGTCTTGATTGAAGTAAAGTCAAGGTAACCATGAATGAGAGCTACTTTAATATACATCCTTATTCCAGGTGACCTTTTCTGCGAAATTGGGTGCGAGAATAGGAAACGGGAAGGAATAAAAGGGGTAATACTGACCACTTAGCTATTCCACTGCGCTACTTAACCCTTTTCTGGTCCAGGCCAATCTCATTAACCTAGATTGTCTCACAGATGGCATCAGCGGTTTACCGCACTTCTTGGATCTCATCACCCAAGTATATGGAAATTTGTGAAAAATTCAAAGGAGGAACATAGTTACGCCACACTTCTTTTAAACCAGGCAACGGCAGGGGTTCCACTATCACAAAAGCGCCAAAAATATCGAGACCTGAATCAGAGATTGTTTTTCCCTTTCAAGCCTGACGGTACTTTTGAGTCCAACAACATTAAAAATTTATAAAATCTAAAATATTGGTTGTAAACTGAAGCCAGCTTGTAGCTATAATATATTCTATGCATAATAAGGCATTTTTGCTAAAGGACTTTCAGCTGAAAGGCAATGGTCATTTTCCACACAGTTGACAGGTTAACCAACAACACCAAATTTGTATCCTTTGTTGCAACTTTTGCTTACCTTTTCTGAGGAAAACGTTAGTGTTACTTAATTTATTTATTAGTTAAGATTATATCTATATAGATAGTGTATGAATATGTATAAAACAACTCAAATTTGTAATGAAATTATGAAGAGGATGATATAGCAATGTAATGGAAAATTTTGTATTGCACTAAACGCCTGTTAGTACTTTTAAGTACTGTTAATAAAAAAAATTATAATTGATATATTTCTTTCATCCTTTTTTTACAGCTCATTAGACCATTTTTAGAAAAGCAAAAAAATCAGAGCTTTAAGGGTTATCTCTATGCTTGGTATTGAAAGGGATGTATCAAATTTAGGTCTCTATCTCACAGTTTATATTTTTCAGTTTTTAATTCAGAATTGTCAGATTTAAATTTTTTTTTTTCAAATTTAAAAATTTAAAACCGTTGATTTTTTGCCCAAATGTATTTACTTTTCCCGACTTTATACTGTCAAAGTACACAGTTTTATATTTGCAGGTTGCTATAAACATGTCCAAGAATATTTGCAGAAGATTTTCAGCTTGCAGGACCCATCTGAGCAAGTCAAACATAGTGTTGCCGGCCAGTATTAATTGGGTGGCAGAGGGCTATGTGACACGGGTCAAGTCACAAAACAAGTACAAGTCGTGCTGGGCTTTTAGCGCCGAATGTGCTTATTTCAAACGTCGCATGAAACTTAAAACTAAACAAACTTATAAAATTGCAAATCTTTCTATAATTAGACTGGCGCCATAGAAGGACAGCATTATAAAAAGTTTGGAAAACTAGTATCCCTAAGCGAGCAGTGCCTAATATACTGCTCTGCCAGGTATGGCAACAATTTGTTTAAAGGCGGAAGTCCGGATAGATCATTTAAGTTTGTTATAAAAACGGAGGTTAGGACAAGTTCCTGCGTGACATGCACTTTGCGTGTGATGCCATTTTTAATATTATTTTCTTTTTTAAGGTATCAGCACGGAGAAAAGTTACTCATACAAGGGAAAAGTATGCAATTAGTTTTTATGACATGAAATAGCTTGATCGACTAGCTCTTATTTGAATATTTTATTTACAGAAAGGCAAATGTAAATACAACAAAAAACATGTTGGAGCAACCATATCTAGATATGTATATATTCCACCCTATGAAAAAGCATTGCAACATGCCGTGGCAACAATTGGTCCCATCGCCGTGACCATCGATGCCAGTCATGATTCTTTTCATAATTATACACATGGTAATTTAATTCTTAAATTTAGAACATTTCGTGTGCCGGGTTAATTTGTTCTGTTCATTCAGGTGTTTACAGGTTTTGTTGATTCTCAAATATGAATTACCTTGCCTTTGATTTGATGTTAGATCTCTGAACACTCCTCCTTCAATAACATATGTTACTTTGACTGAGTGTAGTTAAATGATTGTGTACTATTTTCTTATGAAATTTTCTGTTCTTGAACATGTGCTTTTACAAGACTCGTATAGCATAATCTTTTCCAACGGAATAATTTTGTCATGTCGCTTTGGACTCGGGTTGTTGCATAACTGCTTTTATCGTATTCTAGAAATACCAAGTTGTTTTCGTGGACTTGATCTGAGATGATGACATACTTTACGGGATAGGTTCAATCTGCCGTGACCATCGATGCCAGTCATGAATCTTTTCATAATTATACACATGGTAATTTAATTCTTAAATTTAGAAAATTTTGTGTGCCGGGTTAATTTGTTCTGTTCATTCAGGTATTTACAAGGAACCTCTCTACTGCTCAATGAAATTTAACCATTCAGTCTTGGTAATTGTGAGGGCATGTCGATTTGGAATATAGTGCAAAATAAATGGTGTCAACCGGGTTATTCGTTTTCTTCTTCTAGTTGGTAGGTTACGGAGTGGACAAGTTCAAAGGCAAATACCTGCTCAATAAAAATTCCTGGGAAAAACGGTAAGGCATAAATAGGTACACATCATGCTCTACTCATTTCCAATGGGTGTTTTTCCACCTGATAATCATAACTTACATTGCATTCGTAGGTACATGAAACTGCAAAGGAATAAAAATAACTGTTGTGGCATTGCCAGCTTCGCCGTCTACCCTATAGTGTAAATCGTGCGTGGGATAAGTAGCTTGCATTTAGGCTTTTTCAAAATCACGTTGAACGAGGTGACAAGTAGGTTTCTCATTATAGGTGCTGGTTTCGAACCTTGATATCCACGAGGACTGCCACGCATCATATTTTTATTAATATTAAGTTCTAAAATTTCGAATCCTTTTCTTCCTTTTTTTACTGTTTTCACTGTTTTATGCAAGTAGTTGACTTGAGCGTAAGCTCAATATTGAATGAAAGTGTGTTATCCGCTCTACATTACTCAGCCCGACATGCCTTTTTATATTTTACAAGGAAATTTGAGTTATTATTAGTTGTTAGTACACAAGGTCGCATCCCAAATCCTTGTTAATATAGGAATGCCTTAATGTTGTTCAAAAGTTTGGAAAAATTCTTCTTAATGAATATTTAATTGGTAGTTGTTGCAATTTGCTTTATAAGTTTAGCTTGAAGCAAGTGATTATTTCTAGTCGAAGTTAATTTTGGTAAATAAATTCATGCAAGTTTTTGCAATGTTTTGCATATTTTGTGTTTTGTGGATTTTTTATCATGGAGATTATTGGTTTTGGGATTATTGAGTGGAGATATTTGTTTGGAGTTGGTTGTGTGGGGATTTTTGTTTTGGGGATGTATGACATGGAAGAGGAAATACGACATGCTCAAAATGAAAGAGAAGTTGATACATTGCATGAAAAATTGGTGAACTCCATTAAGATCTTTTGTAGGAAACCGGTAAAGGGACTAAACTTCCAACTCACCTTGAGAGTGTCTGAACAGAAAGTAAAAAGATTCTTCAAAGACACCAAGGATAACATTATCATAGCTAGGGCTGATAAGGCTAATAAGTTAGTGGTCATGCCTAAAGCCATGTACAAAGAGAAAATGGAGAGAATGTTAGAGGATAAGGAAACTTATGAAAGACTTCCCGTGTCTCCTCTCGAAAGTAATAAAAACCAGATGAACAAAATAATCAAGGGTTGGTTTGACCATAACTTCATTTCCCACTAGATGTGTAAGAAACTAAGTTGTCTGAATGGAATCACATCCAGAATTTATGGGTTGCCTAAAACTCATAAAACTGAAGTACCATTGAAACCTATTGTAGCTTTTAATGATGCTCCCACTTACAACCTCCCCAAATTTCACTCAAATATCTGAACTATTATTGTAGGTAAGACTGAAACATATAAAAAATGGGCTTGAATTTGCCCAGCTTATGAAAAACACTGTCGTCCCTGCAGGGGAGGTGTTTGCCTCCTTTAATGTGTGCTTATTGTACACAAATATCCCCCTTGAAAGAGTGGAAACCATAATTGAAAGAAATGGACACTGATTAGCACCCTAACTACCTTACCTATGAAGAAGTTTTTAGAGGGCCTCATGTTGTGGCTCCGCTCCACCTACTTTGAATATAAAGGAATTGCAAACAAGCAGATCTTTGGTATGGCCATGGGGCCACCGATCTCGTCCATCATCGCCAATTTGGTGATGGAGGACCTGGAAAATGAGGTTTAATCGTCACCAAGGTTGTTCCCACGGCCATTAAAAGATATGTAGATGATGTCTTCGTCATCATGCGACCTGAACTTATTGATGAGTATAAACGCGAGATGGAGGCATTCAACCCCAGAATCTCATTTACTGTTGAGCTTGAGGAAGATAAAGCCTTAAGCTTCCTTAATGTTAAAGTTATACGCAATGAGAACGGGAGTGTTGAAACTGAATATTTTAAGAAACCTTCCAACTCGGGCAGATATCTCCACTACTTTTCATAACATGACGTCAGACACAAAAAAGCTGTTGTAAGGTCTATACTTCAGCATGCTATTGACCTAGCCTCGCGGGAGGACACCAAAAAGCGCATAATTGACGAAAATGCAGAGAAGTATTAATGATAAATAACTACCCTAAAGATTTCATCATGAAAATAAAAAATGAAACTTTTAACCCCCACACAAGACAAGGAATGGCTGGGAAAGGGGAAAAAACGTTATTTATCATTACCTTTTAAGCAGGGTCTATCAGGAAGGACCAATTATGTCATTAAAAAATTTGATGAGGTGGTTGCTTTGAGAAGCCAGAATACAGTGAAATCATTTATACCCTCATTGAAGGATCCCTTACCTTACACAGGGGTACGCAGTCAGATCGTATATGAAATTTCTTAAGGTTCTTGTAACTATGTATACATTGGACAAACGAAAAATTACCTTAAGAAAAGAATTGGGCAACATTAATCGGATGTTCGTAACAGACGGGTGGCAACAGCTCCGTGGTTAACCACGTGTGAAGCGAATGCCCTGGACATGTAATTAACTGGAAAAGAAGTAGAGTTGTGATGGGTAAAACCGCGCCTCAGAGCCAGATTGTTGAAAGAAAGTGTATGCATACGTAATAACCAAAAATCCATGAATCTGGCTATACATCGAGAAACCATCCCCAATAAATGTTAAGAAATTTTTAAGGAAAGGGTTCCAGGAACCACCTCTAGGAATCGGGATCGCAATGTAGGAGCTAAAAATCCATTGACATTCCCTAATGACATTGTGCATGGTAGAACTACCAGTGTCCATATATTTTTCAGACCCCCAGAGCTACCGTTGATAAGGGAAATTATAACCCGTTCAGGGCGAGTCCCAGTCAGCAAACATTGTTATTGCTACCAATGTTCCCATTCCCCCACCTCCTAATACTTTTTTCCTACCCCAACCCCCCTTGAAATTCAGGACACCATGGAACTCACAATATAGTATTAATTCTTCTGCCTCCGGCCACTTTTTCCCTATGCGAGGTGGTGACTATAGTTTAAATTGGCCGCCATTTATTGGGAGCGCCATAGCGTTGCAAAATTAGCCGCAAAGTGGCGTCAGTTACCCACTGAATTATAATTTGGTTGTATTAAGTGTGTCTCCGTGGTATTCGGTTGGTTTAGTTGATTGTGATTTTCTTCAAAGTAATTATTGGTTTTTTATCATGTATTTTTCTTATCATGTATTTTTGGTTTACATTAGTTGTATGGTCGGTTTTAGTGGTTTTTCAATTGATGGTATGTGACGTGCATTGGTTATGGGTACCATGGTGGTCATTGCTTATTGCACAGTATAATTGGGGTGGGTAACTGGTTATGGTGTATATGACAGTTGTTTATAAGAAGGACACCCAATTGTTAACTATTTTACTATCTTGATGGATTGCTTTTTAGTTCAGAATGGGTTATCTCGCCTATGTGGTTTTCGGTGACTTGGCATGTTGTCTCTGGAAATGGTGGTCATGCATAGAATTATAACATTGGTGGTATGTGGTGTTTTATAATGTGAATATTGTTGTGCCCTTTGATTTTGTGACAAACATTTTGTTACAATTTGGAAATTTGTATATATCTTTTTTAATGTGCTGATGTGAACAATTTTATTGACTATTAGTTGCAATTTATACGAAAATGGCAACAGTATTGCAAAGATTGTTGGTGATTGTTGTACCCACATTGTTTTGGTAGTTTTTAATTGTGGCTTTTTTTTTCTTTCCCCCGTTGAATTTAGTTGTTATATTGGCCTGAGGAAGTCCGTAAAAAAAGACGAAACGTTGCTGTAATTATAGGGATCTTATACCTTTACACATGACTGATTTGTTTGGATTTTAATATACCACTGGAGTTACCAATAATAGTATAAGGTAAACCATTTTTAACTCACTTCATACTTTCTAACTGAATTTATACTTTCAGGCTGAATTTATACTTTTATCAATTTTGTAAACATGTTTTTAAACTATTGGGAATTTTATTTTTTTGAAGAAAATGTAAACATGTTTATCAAACTATTAGGAATTTTATTTTTTTGAAGAAAAAGTAAACATGTTTATTAAACTATGGGGAATTTTATTTGTTTGAAGAAACTGTAAACATGTTTATCCAAGTTTTTGCATGCTCAGCACAAAACAAAAACAGTGTCAACATTAAAAATTGTATAAATAGAGAGGGAAGTAGCAACAAAATTCATTCTTAATTTAAACCAGTCGTGTGATAGTCGGCCTAAACCAACAAGACCAGCTCGAATCACCACCAGGAGACATCAGGAAAAATGGGTATGATACAATTTATAAGTTTATCCCATTACTGCATAATGTGTTACATTTGTTCGGGCCCATGAAGCTGTACCTTGGTGGACAGTCCTTTAGGAGTGACAATGAGCTCATTAAAACATTTCCTCATTGGTTATATACCCAACCAAACACTTTACAACAATGGTATTCAGAAATTGGTGTCACGGTGGGACAAGTACTGCATCAATCAGCTCGAGGACTATGTTGAAAAATAGAGAAAGGTCCCCTCTTTGAAATGTATATTTCCATTTTTCGATTGGATACATCATGGATACTCATGAATAATTTCCCTGTGTAACTTATAGTTGTGGGACATCCCCTGTATATTGCCATTAAATCTGTTTTTGACTAAACATATTTTTCCAAATTTATCGACTCCCAGTTTGGTAATTTATGTCCACAATGCTGACCTGCTACTCACATCCCAAGCTCATATTTTTTTCTAAACTAAAACTAAGACAAAAATTTATTAATGGCTTTCTTGCTTAATTGCTATTGTATTGTTAATTACATACATTCTTTTGTAGCTTAATTATACACAAAAAAAGCTTTAAAATACCCCTCAAGTTTTAATTATGTGCTGCTTATAAAATTCCAAAGAAAAATCATTGTATACTTGCAATTAATTTTAATTTTACATGATAAATGAAACCAATTTTTTAGGGGAATGAAATTTTACCTAATGATTAAATTTAAAATGTAATTTTACTTTAATAATAAAAGTAATAATACAAATGCTTACCCAACCAGATAAAAGCATACTAACTTTCAATTAAAATCATACTCAAAATGTTTTCAATAACAAGTTCGATTAATTCCAAGCCATCAGGAAAGTGGGCTTTGTAATTCGCTTAAGGCTTATATTACAATTCAGTTTTTTCAGCTTTTTTTACCAAAGATTTAATCAGGGAATAATGTGTTTAAGCAGGTAAAGAATAATGTGCACAAAATTAATACAAGTAGCTATACTTTCTAATAAATAACAAAAGTTTCGGGCATTAGTGTTCTTAAATTCGTATCTTATTAATTTTGCACCGAAACATGCTCCTAAAAATCCTTTTGCATGCATGCTACATATGATACAAAAATACTTTGTCCAAAGAATTCCTCAGAGTTGTAAACAATCGAAGGTACTATGAAGTTATCGGGCCTCAATTTTTATTTTTCCAAATTGAAGGTCAAAGTGTAGCCTTTAGACCTCAATTTTTATTTTATGAAGTGAAAGTCAGCTTTTAAGGTGTCATATAACTAATTGTTAATAAAGCACTGTAAGGTCACATTTTTTGAAATAATGGCGTTAAATTGATAATTATTATATTTAAGATAACATAGGTATATAAATAAACTGTTTTGGTAGAAAAGGGTTATCTGGTTGTCTACAATAAACATTTTCGACCTTCCACACACAGAGACTGAGGCAATTAAGATGCTCCAAGAAAATGGTTTATTACCAAAACACCGCACTTGCAATCAAGAACACAAAATGAGCCTCAAGGCTCCTTCACACATTCGCGTTTTTCCTGCGTTTCGGTCTTGCGTCGGAAGTCTGACGTCACTAGCAGATAACTACGGCATGCCTCGAGTGAACGCAGGTCGACGCAAGTGAAATAGAATCGTTTCTATTTTTGACCAATGGGAAAAGAGCTAAAACATTTGGACCAATGGGAAGAGACCTGGAAAAAAGCAGACGCTCTTCTCTTGCAC
>JAQGBW010005506.1:0-11896 GCA_034698625.1 Julus scanicus
ACAGGAAACTTCGAAGTGCGCATGCTCAGACCCTAACTTTTCGGTTTCGGTTTCGGCCAAGTGGGAATCAGGCATTAAATGGTTAACCGCAGCCGAAGCACGTGTACTAAGACTTTTTAAATGGCGTCTTCTTATTGGCTGACTGCAATTATGCTTGAATGCTATTGTGATGGGAAAAAATGGATGTTTTAACTGCAAGAACAACTTGCAGTTGAGTTATTTAAACTTAAAGGACATGGTACATTGCACTATTTAACTAAATATTAAATTGAAACATATGACGACTGACGAAAGACCAGCATTAATTGAGAACACTTAATTGTTTACAGTTATAAATAACACGAGACAATAACGAGGTCTCCATCAATAAGCAAATAAAATACGAGTTGTTGGCAGTAACCTAATATTTATAGTCCGTGAAAGTTAACTGGAGCTACATTACGTGTAGTATTCCCAAAATCATCAACATGTCAAACTTGTTGTTATCGTGTTAATTAAGGATCATACCAAGTCAAAGTGTATAAACTGATAACACCCTCAACTTATGTAATAGCAATAGGGGGTACTCAAACAGACCCCAACAAATTCGAAAATGTCTGCAGTTTATTAGTCAATTGGGGCCATAGTACATGTCCTGACCCAGTTTTTAGAATGATTCCTCCTAATTGGCTGGACCTACTGCAATGGGGTTAGAAGAACTGCTGGAGAAAAAAATGGCAGGCTCGTGCAAGCTACATTTATGCACATGTCCCAAAAGACACTCAACTTATGGACCTTAGCAGAACTGCTTGAATATAATGCGCCAAATGTAGGCCAAATACAGATAGCCCAACTGCAAAGTTTGGTTGAGTACCCCCATTGACTCTGGGATATCTGTATTACTACATCTAACAAAATCCTGATTTTTTCAGGTCATTCGGATTTCATGTGATGTGTATACGGTGGCGGTAACGCACAAATCCACGTAGATGAAGAAACCCATCAAACCCTGGGGTACCCGCGGCCAACCACCAGATCACAACGTTCCGGAACCCCAATAACTAACGTCATGTTGCTTTTTAGTGACATTATGGCTCATTGCATTTGCCGGGTATAATTTACCACCTACCGTGACATAAACTAATGGGATTGCATTTTTTATGCGGTTATTGGTACTACTACTATTCATGGCACGATATGAGGCACTTGCGCCAGGGAGGACCACCAGCATGACAAATGCTTCTTGACTTGAGAGATGATGCACTTAAAGATGATTGCGATAAAATCGGCTGAAATGCTTGTGCAAGCGAAGACCAATCCCTTAAAGCATGACAGGGTATCACTAGGGAGACCCAATACTCAAATCCCAAAGGTTTGAAGGTTAAAATATGCATTTTTGAACAAAACTTGTTGGAGTTTTGAAGAGTTTTGCACAGTAAAACAAAAATTTCATGAATTAATTATGGGAAAAACTGTCAGCAGTACAATTAATGGTATCGTTATGCGAAATGTACGGATTTCTGAAAACGTGTTATCGAATAATAAGGGATACTTCCGTAAAAATAACTGATTACCATTATCGTAAAAATAACTGATTACCATTATAGTAAAAATACCAGAATACCTCCAATAGTTGCGTAGTTTTTACTATTTTTGTCGCTATATAGAGGCTAATTCAATTTCTAAATTAATTTATGTTTTTCAAGTTGGCATTTACTTGGCAACATCTGTTGAAAACAACACTCAACACAGCTGCTGGGGAATCTAACCCAGGTCTTCAGAATGAAAAGCTGATAGCATGACCAATATCCCACCTAGCTTAATGACTCAATATAGTATAACGTTGATTTCCAAGTTATGCATTGGGTGTGGGAGATACGGAAGGTTCCTTTATTTTCGGGTATGTTTGAAGGAAATTTCTTGTATTAAAGCAGAACAGGAATTCTGACCCGGAAATTTCATTTGTTCATCATACCATATGTCTTTGAATTGGTTTGATTTTTTAATAGAGGAAACAAAATGCGAAAACTTCCTTCATCATGGATAAATTTAAGGGAAATTTCTCGTATATCCAGTTTACTGGACATTTCTTTCAAATAAAGAGCGGCTGTATAATGAGAACTGGATTTGGTAAAGTTCAAGTTTTGTATTATACACATATGTGCTATAGGCACTTTATTCTGAACGCATGTGCTACATTTTAAAAAGAAGCAAAAACGCATATAAAACAGAAATCGAACTCCATCATTATCATAGACGATGGGCTCAACGCGCGGCGTGTCTGATGCTTTGAATTCTGAATTGAAATTATCTAAAGCGAAACGTATGTTATTTTAAAGGTGGGTATGCACCAAAGCAAATATGGGCAAACACCAAAACAAAAGACGGTTTCCGAAACATGTTTTGAACAAAAGTTTGCTTACCAGTTTTGCATCGATTTCATAAAACATTTCATAACGTTTCATAAAACATTTGGCGAAAAATGCATGTTTTCAGCAAACATTTCGATGTTTGCTGGCGATCGCATCGCTCAAGAGGCGGTCCGGATCAAAGGAAAAATGTTTGTTTGTATTTGCTGGTTATGGCGCACCTACAGGTATACCAACCAAAGCCTGTACACGATAACGTTGCGCATTGCACAACGTGGTCATTGGAAACCACGCGCTTTTAAGATGACGTTTTAGCATAGAAAGCACCTGGTGAAATGGGACCAGACAACATCAAGCTCAGCCTCGCTTCGTAGAATGGATTTTTCGGTGTGTAAACTGTGATTTGCAGGTTTGTTGCAACTGCTTGTCAGAAATTTGGTTTTAAACACATTTCGACAATCATATTTGAGAATTGTTTCTGTTTCGTTTTTTTTTTTTTTTTTTTTTTTTTGGTAAAATATACCCACCTTTAGAATACCATTCCGTTAATTTTATGGAAGTATTCCCTTATTATAAGGCCCCGTCTTCACTGAAACCAACGTTCAACACGCAAAGCCTAAACATGCAAACACTCAACTCAAGACAAACCTAAAACAATAAATTTCGTCAACATGTTGCTGAATGCTGACACGCCTCCATGAAAAATTGACAGAATTAGTCAACAAATGCGTCCATTTTATGGCGCTTCTACCAAAGCGTTTTCAGGACACCTTACTTAAAAAAAATAATAATAAAGGACGTCCATGAGGGGGAGGGGATTATCTGGGCAAAAATGGAAACCATGCGAAAAGGGTAAATTTTTGAAGGAATTTCGGGGACGTCATTTTTTAATGGGCCATTATATGAATGTAGATAAATGATACCATGCACAGTCGTTCATGCAGCTAGTTCATTACCCTCTTTTTTTTTTCCTTTAACTTATCTATTGGTTATTTTACTTAAATGTTACATTTTTATGCATTTATTAATCATAAGTATTATATAATTATGGGTATTTTTATTATAAAACGAGATTTACATTGTGGTGCGATCGTTGCTTGAAGTTCGTCTGCACAACGTCTGTTAATTCCGGTCCTCATTTGATTACATGGCTGAGCATGCGAGGTAAAGTGGCAACATTTTTCCCTTTGAACTGGACCGCCTCCCGAGCGATTTGCAAAATGTTGGCGAAACCATGATATGGCAACAAAAAAACGTCATAAGTTTGCACAAACGTCATGGTGTGCAAACTTTTTTTCTCTAGATTTGTTTTAGCAAATCATGCATGTTGCCTCAACACTCTTGCCCTAGCTATGTTGCCTTCAGTGCAGACGGGGCAACTCCTTACATTTCACGAAACGATCCGTTAATTCGGCTGCTGGTGAGGCTACCAATGATTTCTGCTTCCAAAAAACGAAAAAGAAAATAATATACAGTATAAGTAAGCACTTGCTTTCAACGTGATAATCGGTTGCTTCAATCCCGTCAAGGTGGTGCCACACCGCGAACCTGCTTGTCCAATATTCTGCAGCACTGAAGACAATTCTCACCACATGCATTGTTGATCAAGCCAGAGGAAAACATGATGAAGCACACTTTTTCCCCACAGAATGTCCTGAATGGGTATTAATGCCCCATGTTTCTTCACCCTCCGCCCTGATGCAATAATAATGTCCATTCCCACAGCCTAATGGTTGCACTTAAGCAACCGAGTTGCAATCCACGTGCTGACCAGGGGGATTTCGCCCTGGTTAGGTAATCATTCACTTCCCACATTCTCGCCAAATATATGGCTGCCTGATGGTGATACGAGATGGCAAACAGGTCTGAAAATGCTCTATCACCGTGTCAACCCAACCTGAAGAATGGAAAAGCGCGAAAAAAAAAAAAAAAAAAACTGCCATTCGATAAAGGCCAATGGAGCGTGAATTCTCGATCACTCACCAAGAGCCCATAAAAGAGAAAGTGTGGTCACCCTGATCCAAGAAACTCTTATTTACAACTAGGAAACTTTCACAGTGAATTTTTAGAATGGGATGTATAGAGATTTCTTCGTTGGAATAAAAACACTTTTCTTCCATTTTTACTATAGCTTCTTTATAACAGAAACAAAACTAGAAAAGGAATAAACACAAAACAGTAAAAGAATATGGAAAGTAACCGATAGGCAACATCGCACAAACCAATAAAAAAATCATGAAAGAGAAATGTTCAAATTTGAATATCGCCAATTTGGTTTGGTTTGAAAACGGGACGTGATATAACCTCTCAGACATATCCTTGTGTTGTGTGGCTATTATTAAATTCTAAAAAGCACTAAATAAATTACTCAAAATCATGTATCAACAATTAATTTTCCAGGTGAATCTCAAATTACAAAAATTAGATCACTGCAAGTATTCAGTATGCAACTGCATTTCCTAATAACAAAACTCTAATATTGACCCATAGAAGGGGAATTGCACATTTGCATTAAAGTGTGATTTGTCTTGGAAAAAGGTGCGATTTTTAAGGTAACAACGCAATTTTTCTGCATTAAAAGTGCGATATTGCCTTATGTAAAAATGTAATTTCTATTTCACGTCGATCAAAAATGTTTCTCGAAAATTAAAAAAATAACAACGCTAATAACACTTTTAATTTCTTAAAACGCGGTTCTTAAATCCGAAATTCGCAAATCATTCCCTTCATGACCTTAAATAAATCCCAAACTGTCATTTACCTCTGTAAATACGTAATGTATGCCCCTCCACTTGTAAATAACATAGTAGAAAAAAATTATAATTAAGTTTGAAAAATGTCCGTTAATTTGCACACGCTACCAGCAGGTGGCAGCACGATAATTCAAATTAACGGACATTTTTCAAACTTGTTTATTAACTTTTAAAAAAATATACCATTTCAAAGTGAAAAACGACATCATCACACGCTTGCTGATTTATCAAGCTATTTTAAACAATTTCATTTTTATTTAATCTTTTTTTGTTTTGCTGTGAGCAGGTTTTAAAATTTCACCCATTGAAAGTGATAGGGTTGTGAACCACCTTAACAAAATTTTTAGTAATTCAAACGCCCAATGTGTTTTCTTCAGTAACCATCGGTATAGGTAAGTGGTAAAGGTATTGAACTGAGAACGCATGATACGTATATAGGTTCGATCCCTGCTGAGTGACGGGTTTTTTTACGTAATTAATGGGACCCATAATAATAGGTTGTCCAATAATCCCAGGGGAATTTTCACTTGGGATTAAACGCCATGTATGGCTAAAAATATTTTCAGATTTACTATACATATATGAAAAATTTTATATAAATCTTTTTATATATAAAGATATATATAAATAAAAAACTTTTATATACAAATAAATATGTTTTGAAAAACGCATACCCCTGCACCTGATCAGTGAGTGAAAATGATGGATAAAAAAAGATGGTTGATTAAATTTCACCAAGTCAGTTTCAGGCCGTAATCATTGTACACTTGTTCAGATTTAAAAAAAAAAAAAAAAAAAAAAAACACCTGAAAAAGCCAAACGTATCTAAATTTTACGGTATTCAAAATTTGCGTTCTGTATACTGTGCTGTAGAGATGGACGATTCGATACTCGGTATTTGAAATACTGAACTGTGAGTCATAAAAAAGTAGAACCTATTAAAAAATCACAACTTCGTGAAAAATGCTTCGCTTTAAAAGAAATTTGGCACTTACATAGAACAATAGTATAGGAACAAAAAACTTCTTCCAGACATGCAACAAATCTTGGATTATTTCATTTTTCAACAAAACGGTGCATCCGCTCACCGTGCTCGAGAAACAGTTGAGCTATGTTCGCACCGTATATTAAGTGTCTCTTAAGTCGGAAAAAGTTAAGAAAGAGTCACCTATAAGTGGATGTGCGAATGCAGCTCTCCTAAAAAAAATTCTCTTAGCTAGGAGAGTAAAGTTAGGAGACTCCTAAGTGACTGTGATGCCAGACTATGCAGTGGGGTAGTTGCAATTATATCAGCTTTGATCCCTACGAATATGGTCACACTGGTTCTAAATTCAGGTTTTGTACATTTTGGCTGGAAATAGAACGGTAGAAATAGAACGCTATTCAAATTTACCATACGGCGCGGCGCTTTAGCTAATCTCTGAAGTTAGGAGAATGGTGCGAATGCTACTCTCCTAACTGACTTTTAGGTGACTCTCTTAACTAAGAGATTATTTAGGAGACTGTGCGAACATAGCTAAAAACTGCAGCAACGGGAAACGCCACAGTTCACCGAAACCAACCACTGGCAACCAAAGTGATCAAACAGTCCGGACTTGAATCCAGTGGACTACAAAATCTGGGGAGTTCCCAGGAAAAGGTTTACAAATCGATTAATATCGAAGACTCGAAACTATGAATTAAGAAAACTCGGATTGAACTCGATCGACCAGCGTATAATCGATTCGTCAATCAAAGAATGGAGCGTTAGACTCCGAGCTAATGTAAAGGCCATCGGAGAACATTTTGAGTACATTTTATAATTCATTTTTGTTCCTACACTATTGTTCTAAGTGCCTAATTTAAATCGATGCATTTTTCACGAAGTTGTGATTTTTTTATTGGGTTCTACTTTTTTATGACACAGTGTAGCAGAAACAAAATAACAGAATAAGAGACAACTTGCGATCATTTTTAAAGAAAACATGCAAGAACAATATATTCTGATCTTGGTTGGTTTAAATGACTATTTGAAACAGTATGCCTTACAGAATTTTAAAGTTTTATTACATTTTTTTAACCCATCCCGAAGTGTACGTTAGTGATTGCAGGTGTATTCGTCTAGGCGGAAGAAAATATGCGGATCTACGGATATCATCGGCGCTTACGACATTATATCCGTGCCATTGGGTACCAGCCCCGGGACTTAATGTTCGCCAAATTACAATATCGTGCGCTTTTTTGTTTCTCGCATGTGTCCGACAACGCCTAATCTGTCGCGCAGGACCACAGCGTGCGCCGCAGAAATGCTCTTAGCGCCTTTTATGGCACCTCATAAAGGCTTTTACGCCACCTTTATTAATACAGAAAAATGGCTACCGAGCACGCTAAACAGCTCATAAAGCGAGCGTCGATCCGGCAGTAAACTTTCCGGGATGAAAATTACCCTGACAATTTCCTTTCGCGGATGCGTACCGCCTTTCCGCCAGAAACGCATGCATAAAAAAACAAAGAAAAAAAAAATACTTCGCTCCTACCTCTAAATGTTCCAAACAGTCGGTATTTTCCAAAAACGAATAAAAAACCCTGTTGGCTCTGCAGGAGTGGTTAAAATCGGCGACTTATTTCGGAAACTATTGCTGTATACATGTTTTGTCAAAGGTGTTTCATTCATTATAAGAACGTTTGAAATACCGTAAAATGTGGTTATTTCTTTTTTTTTTAATTCTGAAAAAATGTTCAACATTTACTACAGTAGAACCTGTCTAAATGCATCCTGTGGGTATGAATAACCTCTCTAAAATCATAATATGTGCCAGTGCCGAATTAGGACCCGTTAAATAAACCTCTCTAAAGTAATAATGAATAATTTGTATTGGCCACAATGATTTTGTAAGGAAATATCAACATGAAACTGCAACAAATATCAAACTAAGACGATCGAGCTTACCACTTAATTAGATTGACACATTCCTGATTGAAATTGAACCAATCAATAAGTGCAGACTCCATGCATATAGCAGGATATATTGAATGACTGTAGACGTTTAACATTGAGGTTTGTGCTATCAGATTTGGCTATATAGATGCTCTGTTGACTTTTCCAGTGTTCTAGAGAGTGTTACTTGGCTGACCTTGATCTTGCGGTTTTCTTAAGCCACTTTACGAGTTCCTTGTGTAAATCCTTTTTGTACTAACACTGGCCAATGTTGACCTCATGTGCGCATGCTCTGTTGAACGGTCAAATTCGGCATTCAATAAATGTTTAGCATGCAATTTGACGGTAGGGCTCCGTCCCATGTAAAAGTTTCCATCTGTTATGCGCAGACTGTCTAAATTACGTTAAATTTGTTCAACCGTTGAAAACGTTCTATGTAAATTCTTCACATTTTTCAGGTATATGTGCAATTTAAAAAAATACGGTCATGTTTCCCTTTATGCCGTATTCACACTTACCACAAAGCATATTTTTCACCAGTCCCAAGAGTATGCATTTAGACAGGCTCTACTGTACCAGAAACTCACCAGGTCCAATAGAATCAACTATTTATAATATTACTGTCCAAAAAGCACCATCTTCAAGAATATGGCGTAATCGGATTAACAGGTGCAGAGATATTCCCATCCAGGTCTTTCCTAAAGTTACTCCATAATGTGGGTGACATTGGGCTAGTGTAGTTTTCAAGACATATCCCCTGTGGAAAAAAAGCGCACATGCATTGTGGGACTCACCCCACCTGGTAATTGCTATTAGAATTTTTGGATTTGTTTATTTAACTTTTTTCGGTAATTTATTATAGATAAGACGAGAGGAAGGAGCACGGTCGTGGATGATTTTAAGAGGAACTATCGCATGCATTTGCCGGGAAACAACTATTGAAAACCGTGAAAATCAGTCATGGTTGGGGACCCTCATTTGGGCTGAATTTCACAATGCATATTCGCTTAATATCTACCATAGTATATGGTATTTTCCCTATACGTATGTATGAAAACATGTAGTCATATACATATAATGTTCACCTGAAAACATGGAGTTGACATACTCAAAATGTGAATAATTTTATAATACAAGGTTGCCAGCTGTTTCAAACCTTTACTCATGAAAAAATAAAGCAAAACACAGAAACGGAAGTTTGAATCTCCTTCAAATTTTCCCAGTACTATATCTGGTTTTTGACTAACTTAGTTAATAGTTTTACGTAAATAGATATTATTTGAATTATTTGATTATATGAATAATAATGAGATGATAAAGGAATTACTATATTGACCCGTTTTAACAACAACAGTTTGTTTTTCCTCCCAAGATGAAAGTTTGACGACAATTGCGAAAACACAAAATATATGTCACAATGAAATTGCCCATCATTTATAATATATGTAATTTTGAATATTGGAAAGTAACCACAATATGAGTAAAGAGTGTTTCTCTCCAAATGGCTGAAAATTCGACCCTTTGAAACCTGCTTAAGATATTTCAACTAGACAAACCGATGACTAGCCCAAAGTAACCACAGTTCACAGCACAGTACAAAGCAAGTATTAAGGTGTCATCACGAGACTCAGCGCGACTCGACACATACGTTATTGTTCGTTAACTTTTGGTGGGCTGCAATATTGCAGGTTGTTTAGAATGTAGCTTATATGCCAGCTATACGGAAAACCAGCCAAATGGCTGGTATGTTATTGCTGATGTTAGTGAGTATTTGTGATATTAAATCTGTTGGGGGAATGCTGGGAAGGGGTGGTGATTTATTTGGAGATTTGAGCTGGTTAATAGATAGTAGCGCAGGGAAGTGGTCTGAGGATGTAAGGTGGATGATTTTAAAGTGAGAAATATATTTTAGTGCATCCTGGGAAACAATTATATAGTCTATGATTGAAAAGTGGAATTTGATTGGAATGTTGGGGCACCGGTGTATTCCCCCTTGTCCTGCAATTTAAAATTGTGAGATCATGGGATTCACATAAATCAAGAAGTTTGGGGATCATTGGGTTTAATGTTAGATCTGATGATTTACGTTTCAAGTTAAAGTAATGATCGCAAGATAAGGACGCTAAAGGAGGTAAGTCATTGTTGTCTGCTGTTCTGGCATTAAAGTTGCCCATTAATATGGTTATTGATGTGGGGGTGGTGTGGATTACTAGTGCCGCAGCCAGCTGCACATAAGGGTCCCTGATCGAGTGATGATTGTATATGCCTGCTACTATAAATGTGGTCTGTATGGAGTGGTGTTTAAGACGGAGCATTGTAAGGGAGGGGGAGTTTTCCAGTATATATTTGAGGTTGTTCGAAAGTTGATTTAGAAATGAGAAATTTAGTACGGTACAGTATATTTTTATAAAATCATACTTTTGCTTGAACAAAAAGCACATTTTGTCCCTTTGAAGTTAAAACTCTCTTGACTGTAAATTAAAGTATAAACCGCCTGTGCACCCATGGTGAAAACATGTTCTAGACATCCATTGAATGTCAGGATGATTGCAGAAAAAAATTTACTTGGATAAAAATGCAATTCGTAGAATATTATCAGACGTTTTGCACATACAGATGATTAGGTGCTGCACCATGACAAGTTGACAACGCGCCTGCTCACCCAGCGCTTTCAATTGGGGAGCTTTTGGCGAACATTTTTTCCCACACTTCCCCAACCTTACGACCATGCAGCCCTATCCGTGGAACATCAACCCATTTTATGCATAAGTGAAATCAAAGTAGAAGGGTCATCATTATGGGACTGAGGATAATATCCAAAAAAGTGTGACCAAGGTTCTAAACACTAACAGAAAATGACTTTCAGTACTGCTGCGGCTTCCCAAACATTATACTTTGAAGGAGATAAGTTTGTTTTAAAGTCATATTCGTCTTTACATACTGTTAAGTAAAAAAAAATCAGTACACTTACTTTTGGGATAAAGCTCGTGTATATATATATATATAAAACAGGCAGAATAAATTCATATACGCAATTTTATTTAATGTTAAATTTCAAAATCCAAATACATATCAGTTATTCTAGAATGTTCCCAACAAGCATATTGATCAAAAAGTATCGGGGCAAAAGCCAATGTGGTTTAAAACAAACACTCGTGGGTGGACTTGGTGCACCTAACAGAATCCAATAGGTCCCGGATGTCATATATTTATACAATGAGAACCCCCAGACGTCGTTATCGGTAAAACCATCCAAAAGCAATTTTGCTTCGCCTCGGAAGTGGCAGATAACAAGAGGACCAACAATCATCTTAAGACGAAAAGTGCACACTTAAGCCCTCATTTTGACTGCGAAGTGATAAACTTCACGGAAATTCACAGTTGAGATGAGCATCCAAAATTCCACTTAAGAGCACAATCATGGAGTAGGGTGCAAAACGAAGCGAGAAAAAGTTATGCGAAATTCAAAACATAACCAAACAACTCGTGACTCTCTCGAACTTCACGAAATACTCCAAAAAATACACATGATAATAAGAAAATTACAAAATACAGCTATACCCTTGTGGATACAGAGGATTTTACTTGTTTGGAAAACAAAGTTTAAGTAAATATCAAAGGTTTTCTTCGAATTTTCGCACATTTGGAACAAGATGCTACTCAATCGGTAAAAAAAACAAGCCAAAACTATAAATATGAAGTATATGAAGTAGGGGAGAGTGGGGTGGAATGGGACGCAGGAGGATTGGGACAGTGCCAATAACTTAAAATTTTAAAGGTTAAAAAGTTTGACACTTGTGCGTCTATATTACACTTGTGTTCCTGCACTTGTTTGTGTAAATTGGTGGCCTTCTGATGAAAAACAAGAATATGGGAAG
>JAQGBW010005507.1:0-11894 GCA_034698625.1 Julus scanicus
AGACCTTGTATACGTCTTAAAGAATGTGTATACATTTTTAATTTTATTGAAACTTTTTTATTTTGAAAATTGGGTGATGTGCAAATTTTACCCATTGAAATACATAGGGTACGCCCTTAACAGTACGAGTATTCACATACTCAGTGTACTCTTTGAACACATATCAGAAACTTCGTTATGAAACTACTTTAACATTACCACGTTTACGGTTTTCGCCAAATATGATACAAGCTAGTATTTAAATTCGATTAAAGCCTGGATTCGTTCGTCCATAATTAAAAATTCCGTTCTTCCTCTACATGTTGCAAGCTGTTGTGCAAAACAGAAGCGAGGCGCAATTATGCTTAACCAGGAAACAATTTTCGCATTTTCCACTAATTTTAGTAAAATGAACGGCAACGGGCCAATAACCCGAATTCACCGGGTTGATGACATGTAAATTCCGTTACTTCAAATAAAGCCCTGCCAAACGTCTTCTGCGAGGTAATTCTGAATTTAAAACGGCCAATTTTGCAATCAAGGGCGCAAGGCCTAACGAAGTTTAAAACGATTTCAGGGCGAAGCAATCCATTTAGGGCTCACTTTGATCAACTTGCGTAGAGTGTTAATCTGAGTTTGGAACAACCAAGTCAACTGCCTAGCTCATAAACTGCGCTGTTCAATGGACTGAAGCGCAGAGATCTTAAGTGACAACGCTGGTGCACTTTCATCTATCAAGCAACTATTAAATCCTTCCACCGTATGAGTTTAGAAGACGGTGTCTTAAGAACTATTTGATCAACACATAATAAATTTATGGGACAAATAAATAGGCAAACTTAAAGCGTTTCAAGAGCATGTTTCATCAATGCCAGAATCTAACATCCATGTTAGACATCTTGCAAACTAGAGGATACTGATAAGATCATCACAGTGGCGCCGGGACTTCGCCGGGGATGGCAGAAATCGGTTGACAAAAAAAAAAAAAAAAAAAAAAAAAAAAAAAAAAAAAAACTAAATTACCAAATACTTTGCTGTTGAGCATCTTGTAATAAACTAAGGATTTATCAATTTACAAACAAACACAATTACAGTCTGATAACAGTTGACCAAAAGTCGACTTCCTCTCTGAACTCTTTTAAGACATCATCTAAGACGGTCGGGGAACCGGGGTAAATTAATACCCCAAATGGGGTAAAAATAAATTTTTTTTGGGTAATAGGGAAATTTTTCTAATACTTAAATTGCTATTTTCATTTACTATTTTCATGTAACTTTTTTATAAATATGTTAATGTAAATTAATTCAATAAATAATGTTTATTTAAAATTTACATTGATTGTTTTCTTTTCAGAATGGGGGGATGGGGGAGCGGGGTAATATCGACTTACGCAAAAATATTTTGGGGTAATGGTTAAAAAAGTTCCCCGACTGCTTCTAAGTCAAGCATAGAGGTTTGTTCGGAGTGTACATGTATATGAATCTCGGTATGAGTTAGTCTCTTTTGTGTCAAAGTACTTCTCAGGTACGTTTTCAGTCTCCTTAAGACCACACTGATGATAAAAAAACTTAACTTATTTCGTTTTAAAGTTTTTGCTTTACATTACAGATTTCAATCATTTTAAAAAATTGCTTAAGAACATAAAAACTAAAGTTTTTGCTTTACATTACAGATTTCAAACATTTTAAAAAATTGCTTAAGAACATAAAAACAAAATAAAATATTTTGGACTAATAATTTGTAAAAAAATTTGGTATGGCTGCTGCCATACCGGTTCCGGCGCCACTGTCAGTAGAGGAGAGTGGGTATAGGAATAGATCATTTTTCACCTTTTTATTTTTAAAGGTTTTCAAAAACCCTAACACAAATTTTATTCACAAATTTACTTTATATTATAGTGTGAAAAGGCTTGTAAAGAGGGACTAACATCAATGCATAATTTAAAGATTTCCTGCAATCTTGACCTTCCTCTACACAGAAATGGTGTGGAAGATTTCAGCATGATATCAAGATCTATATCATAAAGTTCATTATCAAAGAACTCTTCTACAGGCTCCTCAGACGAAAAAGACTTCTTTTTCTTAAACACACCATAGGATTAAAAGGATCTGGCAGATTGGTAGTAAACATCCAAAAATATCATAACCATCCTAAGTAATATTTGAAGTAAAAAAACATACTTTTAACAAGTAAACTCACACTTTTCCTTCCTGTATTAATGTGCTTCAACAGAAGGCCATTATTTTATACAAACCAATGCAGGAACACAAGAGCCATCTTGGCACACAAGTGACAAACTTTTTACACATTCAAATTTTAAATTATTGGCAATGTCCTGTTCTTAAATTCTTAAATTCTTAAATACGTAGCTTATATTAACTAAAATATTAACATTCCAGCACTCCAGATACATGTCTTACTTCAAGAAATATCGAATAAAAAAAATTCTTAAAATCAAAATCACGCAAAATCATTTGAAATGGCTATCTTAAGTGAAATTATGGTAAAGAGAATTAAGCTTACCTGTCACAAGTTGATTATCGATTTTTGTCTCGCATTTCTGGCCAGTGTAATTGGGTGGACAATAACATCGAATTGCAGTGTTGTCATAGCTGTAACCGTAAAAAAAACCAATTACAAATCAATTCATACTGTTAGTTTGGATCCACATATTTGTATAATCGTATATTTTTTTATAATCGTTTGTTAGCGTATATAAAAAAATCGGCATTTCATAGATATACAATGGTAACAAAAGGATTCAGTTAAAACCGCAGACACTTAATTCTTTACTAATCTCATAATTAACATGCTCAGATTTAAATCTTATAAGATTGTCATTGTCATCTATCAACGTTCCCACTGGCAATTGTCCAAGAATATAATTAACATGCATGCCAAGTCTGGCACTAAGATCAACAAGATCTCGAAAAGCAGATTTTTCGAAGTTTCTCGCGCTTTTCACTGAAGGCAGAAATATTGTCAAACAATTTGCATTTTTTCAAAATTAAGGCAACTGCGTGCATATTAATGAGTCCTGGTAAGTATGACAAGATTCTCTATGACATCTACACCACAATTCTCGTTGGCATTTAAGTCGATTTCTTAGCTGTTATCTATATCAGTATTCACTTCCAACATAAACCATGAAAGGAGCTAGTCGCCCAACATTGGCAAGAACATCACACAGATTTCGCAAATTCGCATGCAAATTAACATCCAAAGCTATAACAACCTTATAGGATTCAGTCAGTATAAGATTTGGTACAAATTACTTTCCAATATACAAGAGAATACTTGTTTTGCAGATCTCTATAACTCCTTCATGATGACAAGGTTACAACTTTCAATTCACATGGCCAGATCTCAGTGAAAGACTGGCTGGGACTGTCCAATGTGCCGGATAGAGGGGGGAAAGTGACACGTGCTAAGTGCCTGTTAACTAGGCGGTGGACCTTGAAACAAGAAAGCAGTAAAAGTGAAGAGATAAGACAATGTTGTCTGGTGGTGGAGCTGCACAGTTCATTGGAGGGTTTGTCATAATGGATATGCTATAGTTCAGTTCAGCCAGCTCTAGCAGACTTTAGACTGGGTAGGGAAGTTGCATACAGAATGGCTGGGATTTATAGGTGAGGGAATCCAGCTATTTGAGGCCATTAAATCTGTAAAATGTCTGCTCATGGGGTAGTATGGATTAAAACAAAAAGTCGGACAAGCCGGACCAGCAGACTTGGTGTGCAGCAAGGATGACATGCATGCAAATGGGAAGATGGATAAGAAAAAGTGTAAAGTAGAATAGTGTGTGCAATGCTACATACAGTAAACTTCCAATTATCTGTGCTCCAGTTATCCGCGACCTCCAATTATCCGCGACCAGTGGCGTAGCGTGAGATTTCATTTGCATTCAGGAATACTAGGTGTGCCAACGGCCGACCGGAAATTCGGGGCCCTCCTATTTTAAGAAGGCTCCCAAACTAGGAAAATGCTAACGTGTAGTACTAAGGGTAAAAACGAAGTTGGCTTTCGTTAATCGACTGAAGCAAGGTACTTCAATTGGTACTGTTTCAACAGAATTCA
Source organism: Julus scanicus (assembly GCA_034698625.1). NCBI lineage: Eukaryota > Metazoa > Arthropoda > Diplopoda > Julida > Julidae > Julus > Julus scanicus. Next base: position 4,058 of record JAQGBW010005507.1, read on the forward strand.
ACATTAGTGACACTACATACGGTTGATTTTTTGCATTAACTCCAGTTATATGCAAATTTTTGTTATCCCCAATTAGCGCGGATAATTGGAGGTTTACTGTACATGTAGCCCAGTAGAGCTTCCTTACAGGGGCACCCATCTTAACGATTTAGCTATTCAATCAGAAACAGATCAGTAAAACTAACTCCAACTTTTCCTTGTAAGTTACAGCATGAAAGAATCAAAACTACTACTGCTCATTGATTCACAATAGGAAACCTTCAAGATTTACCACCTTAATCCCAAAATTAGGATATTCACCATCAAAATATATAGCATGGAATACATGAATTTGCTTCATCGCCATCTTTACTGGAATCCTAGCGGGCTCCAAAGAGTGAAAGATCACGACAAAACAGTTTCTTCGCAGTTTCTCGCATCTTTGACTTACGGTCGCAATATCGCCCGGCAATTTGCATTTTTCCTAAATTACTGCAACCCCATGCATATTAATGGGTCCTTATAGTTGTTCATACGGATCAAATGGTTAGCTAATGAACGCCACCAGGTGTGAGATATGAGGCCGCGCAAAGCACAGCAAGCGACGGAAGCGCCGTTGCGAGGCCATCGAGGTGGCAAACTGCGAGCAGCTGCTGTTGATGCCAATAACTTAGGCCTGGGTTTACATCTAAATTATATTTACCTTAATTACTGCGTCTTAATTGCACAAGCATGACTCTACAATAGGCACTCATATTCACACAGTTGTGTTATTTGACCAAAGTTATAATTACGCTGCATGAGGATTTTAAGTAATTCAGTTTCAAGATATAATTGGACAAATAAGAAAACTTAGAAGTTTGAGAAACTTATGAGCATTATTGAGCAAGACTATGCTTATCAAGGAACCTTTAACAGTGGGATGCAATTTCTCAGCAATTGCTATTTCGACACTGAGTTGATAAACAATAAAATTCTTATAGAGAACAAATAATTACTAAATGTTAAATTAATATTAAATAATTTTGAATTTTAAATCTGTAATGGTATAATAAACGCATCCAGTTGTAAATAAAAATAAATAAATATACAAGGGACGGTTAAAATGTGTTGTATATTCGTTTATTATTCGAAAACCAAATGTCGTACAAAAAAACTGAAATAGCTATTTTAATGAGCAGGAAATTTGCTATTTTCTAAAAACACAATTTCCCCAACGTTTAATGATAATGTTCATACCCCTCTAGTAAAATGCGTTATTTTAGCTAAACGTTAGGATAAATGTGTCAACAAACTCGGGTCCTACCTTAAAAAATAGTAAATTTCATGTTCATTAAAATGGATATTACAGTTGTTTTTTTGTCGACATCGAGTTTTCGAATAATAAACGAATATGCAAGACTTTCTGACCGCCACTCCTCTATGTCAGTGGTGAGTCCTCCCTCCCAGCTACCTTGACAACAAATTTGATAATGCTTTCCAAATTCGCAGGTTTTCCACCGACTTAAATTCGAAATTTGATGAATTCTGATATTCTGACAGATTACCAGTGCCCAGAACAACAAATGATTATATATGCACAACATAGTTGCATTTCATCTTCAATCCCACATTGACCACCTCCAGCTAGGCTTAAGCAGCAATGAATAATACAAACATCTTGGTCAATTTCCGGGTTTCATCATGAAAAATAAAAACACCATTTCATATAGCAAGGGCTTCACTCTCTTTCCACTAGCATAAAGAGGCTTTATTTCTTGGGTTTGCGCAAGAACAAGCCAATGAATATTTCATGTTTTCGATGTTTTCTGCTTTGTTGCAATTAGCATCGCTGCACTATTGTTGATTAACTGCGCCAGGCTGCTTAATATTAATTACTAATCAACTTTGCTGGGCTTCCACGAAACTAAACATAACAAAATCCATTCAGTTTTTCCAGAAAATTTTTATGAATGAGTTTAATATATTAATATGCTCCTATTTTAGAACATAAACCAAAGGAAAACCATTTCAAATATTTGCAATAAATATTCAAAAGTATTAAAGAATGTTGTAACTACAGAAGTGATGGCTAAAACTTCAGTCAAAGCTTTTCCAATAAGTTATAACTGCAATGCAGAATGTACCCAGCCTAAACATTTTTATTTTACTGCTATCATATCAGACATGTGAGTATGAGCTAGTATGTTTACGATTGCAGTGGAATCTCACTCTATAGTATAAGTAGAGTACATGTAATCAGTAGTCATATGAAATGAGTAATCACACAAATTGGAAAAGTATGTACTCGTGTGCAGAAGTACTGACCACGAGTACCTGTGGAATCGTACGCCATAGAATGATAAGTACTGTAATCATACTTGAGTAAATTGTACTCATGGATACGAGTACTGATTACAAGTATGGCGATTTGTAAAGTATAGTTTAGAGAACTCAATTTACACGTATTTACATGTATTTTAAACATCATAGGTTTTATTATAAGTATGTCAACTTACTCATTCTCCTTACTCAAATGTATTTAATGCAACTCAATTACTTACTAAAAAATATTTCTATTTACACTCGACTACATTGGTACTCATAAGTTCAGATTACGCTAATACATAAAACCTTTGTATTCATGCAACCATTGTGAGTACATTTGCATTCAACTACTTTTGTACATTTTGTATTCATTTACACTTAATACTCGGTACTCTTTTACTCATTACTCAAATTTAGTCAATGCACTCAATTACTAACCAACACTGGCTTTTATGATCATCTTGAAAGTAATTGCAGTATCAAAAATGCCCCTTGATTGATTTTTCAAACAACCACTCTCAACAATAATTTTTGTTTGTACTTTTTTTTGGACTTGTACATGTTCAAACATGACGACTAAATTTCCATACAAATATCCTGAAGCTTAAAGAACAAATTCATAAAAAAATCTTAAACAAATGTTATGAAATGTCCCCAAATTACTTTTTCAAAATAGGGTGAAGATATGTTGGAGTTTCCCTAGCTGTACTATATATGTAGCGATACAGCTGCATTAACCAATCAAGTTTATCCTGATGTTAATTGTATAAATTATTATCAATGGTTTCAAATTTCAGATCATAATGTGATAGAACCCCACATTTTGTTGAGTACTAGATTTTCTTTAAGGAACTCTATATGATCATTTCAAATAAAAGATAAGTGTCTTGTTCGAAGATTGAAGGCTTTCTTACCGACCACAAAGACAGTGACTGGTGGCGATTTTGGCTCTCCAATCGATTTATTTGAGAAGGCAATTCCAATAGTACGCCTGGTTGCATATGTCATATCGCCATACAAGTACTCGTAATAATTTGCCCATTAAAATTAATGACGTGTAAAACCTCTCATTAACACTTCTGCATTACACAAAACATCACAAGGCGATTGTCAATGTGGTTTTCCTTTAGGGCTGTTATGCCAACCTATCAAACGAGATCATTTATCAAGAAACAAAAGCGCATGTAACGACATTGAAGACATGGAACATTACTTGTAATTATATAGGTGAAGACAGAAATTATTCTTTTATGAATCAGAAACAAAAAGAATCGGGATTTAGATATAAAGAAGACCTACTGCAGTTAAGTGTCGACTAGAACATTGCTTTTCTTAATAATTAAACAAAATATTAGAAACAAAATATTGAAATAACAATGTTTGCTAGGAAATGATCTTGATGAACTCAAATATAAGGAAAACAAACAAAAGATGAAAACATTCTAAACCCCTTGATGGACATTCGAGCTATTTGGGACACATACTTCTGATCTTTCTTCCCATGCGCAGTTCGTTGGAGGAATTCTCTCTCAAATGATGATCCCAAACTTGTGGAAATGCTCTACTGTAATAAAGGTCTAATGGCACAAGAGTCGCCTTATATGTGCTGTACCTTTTATTTGTGTATTATTTGTATCACTTGTAAAAGGGTAGATTCTGATTCTGATTCTGATTGAGTATAGCCCCCCCCTTTGAGACATGTACCCCTTTAAGGAGGCACTACTATGCCACAGGTGTGTAGCGATAAATATACGACCCTACTCTACAATGTTGTCCGGGCACCTACTCTCCCCAGGTGCGTGCATGTCATCCTTGCCTCAATCTAAGATCTGCAGGATCGGTTTGTTTGACCTTTAGCTTCAACCATACCACCCTATGAGCAGACATTCGGCAGATTTAATGGCATCCCATAACTGGGTCCCCTCTCCCATAAATCCCAGCCATTCCTCTAAAGATGCAGCTTCTCTACCCCTTCTGAAGTCGGCAAGATATTAAGCAGGCAGAGAACACATGTGGAATATCCTCAACCCCATCCACACACAGATCACAAGTCTCGTCTACCCCTCTGATTTTTGTCATACACTTATTTGTTTCTAGAGAGCCAGCTCTAGCTCTATAGCAAAGCACTACCATAGGAGTTGTCATAGAAAGGCGGTTTCAGTCGATACAATGATAGAGTGCTCTTTTCTATCTTACCTTTCTCCCACTTGCTCCCTTCCCAGGCAGTAACACATTTTTTGATTTTGGCATCTGAGCTGCATCAAGGTCGCCTCTTGGAAACATCTATCCCCAAAGTCTATCGGTATGCTGATAAGTAATACCTCCACCTTCATATCTCCTTAATAGATGGCAGCACTTTTATGCAACAGATACTGGCGTGATCTACACTCTCCTCTACCACTTCAGTTAAGGCTCCTTAACACATGAACGTTTTGCTTACGTTTCGGCCTTACGGCGGACGTCTGACGTCACTAGCAGACAACTACATCCCGCCGTAAGGGACTGCAAGGCGACGCAAGGGGAATAGGATCGCTTCTATTTTGGACCAATGGGAAGAGAGCTGAATAATTTGGACCAATGGGAAGAGACCTAAAAAAGCAGACGCTCTTCTCTTGCATCGTGGATACGGAGGTAAGTACATTTTATATTTAATAGATGGCGCTGCAAGCTACGTCAGAACGTGAGTGTGTGTAGGGTGTTGCCGTAAACTTCACGCCGTAGAATGCAATGTAAGGACGCACCGTAAACGTAAACGTTCATGTGTGAAGGAGCCTTTAAAGAGAAGTACTAGCAGTGAACGGGTGTGTTGTTAAAGAGTGAATAATGGAACCTTGTGCAGTAGCTCAGTCCTTCCGATTAAAGCAATGTGCTGTCATTGAATTCTTAACAATAAAGGTGTCACTCTAAAGGAAATTCCTTGGAGAATGCAGGTTGTCTATGACTGTCTATGATGATTGTGTTGATGCGAGTACTGTGCGTCGTTGGGCCAGTAAGTCTAAAGCCGGGTCTCCACCAAGACATACATGTACGTATAAACACGTTTTTACAAACATATGCTAAAAAGTTTACCCTCCGGGTTTGTTTTAGCCGCCATTTTTTAAATATATGTAAATATAAAAATTTACAGATAATATATATATATATATATATATATATATATATATATATATATATAAAGACATTTAATAGGTGCACGAGCAAGAGACTTGCGTGACAAGGAATGAGTTGGACGTCCTGTGACAGCAACCAATGAGTTTCACAGGGACAAAGTTGACTGAAGAGAGTTTGAAAGGAATAATCTTAATTTGAAAAAGACAATTTGAGGAGAATGCAATGAAAACATAAAAACAGATTCAAGCATCACCAAACACGAGCTAATTTATCAAAAAAAACAGGTTGTCATCAGGAATATGCTGTACGGATAAACCAGAAAAAACCCATTCTTACCATTTGGCTACAATTAATGAGAGATTGAGCCCTCTTTAGCCTTAGTCGCTTTTAGGCCCTTAAACCTCAACAAACACACAATTAATTGAAGAAACATCATAGATCTAAAACATTATATGAGGATTCATCTAAAAGAAGTTGTCAAAACCAACACAAGCCATTGGTAACTATAAAGAAAACTGGATTATACGTATATACCGTATTTTACAGACTATAAGACTCTATGGACTATAAGATGCACCTTAATTTTTAAGCAAATTAAAAAAAAAAAGTATATAAGACGAGTATAAGACGCACCTGAATTTTGGAGGAAATTTTTTGAAGAAAAAAGTGCGTCTTATAGTCCGTAAAATACGGTAATCATGGAGACATACAACTTAGCATTAAAAAAAAGACATGCTTAAAGAGTCTATAGGACTCAGCCAGCCACGCTATTTTTAAGAAGTGTGGGGTTATTTCATGAAAATTTGTTGTTAGTACACAAGGTAGCATTCCAATTTCAAAAAAGTTTGCAAGGAAACTAAAGCGAAATTGAAGAGTTGTATTTAGCGTAAATTTATTCTGCGCCAACAAAATAGTGTTGAATGAAGTACACTGTATAGTCAAAGTTGATTTACAGTAGAAGCAATGTGCACCTTCCAAATACCAGAAGCGATCAAGAATATCAAGCAAGAATTAATTTTAACAACAAACAAAGAATGGAGGAAGTCTTTGTATATCTTCATTACTGCAGAGCTACATTAACAGCCATCATTAACAAGTACTAAGCTTGTTATCGGAATGCTTCTGTAAGAACTTGAAAGAACTAAATTTAACATCGTGAAAACGTGTCTCTTAAGACGAAGTACCCGTTGCATGTTAGCCCCCCTTCACCTTCAGCCAAAAGTCTTAAGCTCATGCCTTTACCACATCTCTAGGAACCTGCACCAAAGTCATTAACAGAAATTTTCGTTTTTGAGAGTGGATTTTATTAACGAGGCAACATCTGTTGTGCTTTTGTTGCATACCAGAAGCCAGGCATTGCACTTCAAACCAAGAAAACGTGTTCGCGACGAGTTTGTAGGAAGCCCATTTGTAATTATTGTTGTCGTTGCAGTATAATGGGGTATATATCTAAGATGAGATTTCCTTTTGTTTCCGCGCACAAAAGCTTTGCAGTTATTACATTACATTTTTTATTGCTTTCTTCAGATCAAATTGATTTCGTTTCCACCTTCGTCTCTTGCTTTTGCAGCCCAAATTGACAAATTTCGAGGAAAGAAAGCCCATGCTATAGAACACTGATGGAGAAGCCTTGTTCATTTGCTTGCTCGCTATTAGATCAAAGAATCACTTTTCGAGTCCTGGATTTCTTAAAGCGGACCATAAGGCTTAGCACAATATGAAAGTGATACGAAAAAAATATACTGGAACAGGAGAAGTTGGTTTGTTTGTGTGCACGGTTGGGGAAGCAACTTTTTGATCACCAAAACGAAACGAATTAATTTCAACTGAACTTTGCGCACTGCCGACTTTTAAATCAATGCAACTAAAAAATTGAAACTCGTTTCATTCTGCGGGTGATTAAATAGTTGCGAGCGATACAGCGTTTCAGTGTGCACAGGTGAGTTTTTAATCACTAGCAATTTCGACGAATTCAATACTGTATCACAGGTTTTGAAGTAATTATTTAATTACCAGTGTGCGCCTTACAAAATCGACAACAAAGTTTTGGGTGGTCGAATAGTTTAGTCGTCTTTTGAAAACATCGTTAGCACACCTAAGCTAGTGCTAGGCGCGCACTGGCAACATTTCCTGGGCAACTTTTTAATCACCAAAATAAAACGCATTATAGTTTAAATTGAACCTCGCACACAGGACTGATCCAGGACGGTGATTAAATAGTTGCAAGTGATAGGTGGCAGCGTATCTGAGTGCTCTGGGCCCTATTCCACAACAGTATGGTCTTGTACTTGTAGGGGTATGGAGTGATACTTGTACGAAAAGGAGAACTTGTTGTGTTCCACAGATAATTTTTGAACAATTGCAATTTGTTAGATCATACCTTACAAGTTACGAGCAAATCTTGTCAGTTTACAAGTGTTCTGTTCCACAAAGGTATTGC
>JAQGBW010005508.1:0-11893 GCA_034698625.1 Julus scanicus
GGGGAGGGCGCTAATTTGGGTAGTGGGGGATGGGGGAAAGGCGCAAAATGTGGGTAGTGGGGGAAGGACGCAAATTTGGGTAGTAGAGGATGGGGAAGGGCGCAAATTTGGGTAGTGGAAGATGAGGGGAGGAGCGCGAATTTTGGATAGTGGAGGATGGGGAGGGAATGCAGGACGCAAATTTGGGTAGTGGAGAATGGGGTGAAGGGCGCAAATTTGGGTGGTGGAGAATGGGGAAAGGACGCAAATTTGTGTAGTGTAGGATAGGGGGTGGTAAGGGCGCAAATTTGGGTGTTTTGCACTGGGTACCAAATATTCGATCTCGCCACGCCACTGAGTTAGGGACCAATTTGTCCATAGATGGCGCTATGAGTGTCAACCCTAGTTTCACATAAATGTCCATTGGAATGCCAATAGTATTACGATAAAAATCATGCATTATAGGGTGAAGTTTGTGTCAAAAAAAAAGTCAACTCCCAAATCTTTTAACAAAAAAAAATTTCCAAAAACGTTTCAACAAAATTGTTTTGTCCAAGGAGCGTTAATGGCGGCCAGCGGGGATATCATGGCCAGCTTAATAGTGTCGTGCACGGGGGTGGTCCTACTACGAACGGTCAACTGTAAACGTATTAAAAACTTCAGTTGGGTCATTTCGGCGCGCCCCCCTGCGGCGCAGCGAAGGGCGATTAAATGGGATGTAATTCGTAACCTTTATGGCGGCCATTTTACAAGATCTGTTTTCAAGGGTGGCTTTTAGACAGAGGAGGGGAATATAAAAAGAGGGGATGTAAAGTGAAAATATATATGGGTTCGGGATGTGTGGGGTAAACCGAGGGGTGCCTTATTCATCCCACTGTTAGGCAATCACGCACAGCAACGAAGCTATGCGTGGTTGCCAAAAGAGGTAGTAAGCCGTTACCCAGCCGCGTAAGCCGATTCACAGTCGTTAGGAAACAATGTATAGGACACTGTCTCATTTCTACTATCATCTGTCTGAACACTGTTCTGACACTTTCTTGCTTCAAAATCAGTTGCCGAAACCCTGATTTCGAAGACAAAAACTAGTTTTTCGGAATTCCAACAACATTACTGGAAAATCACTTTCCGATTTCCGCATCTTTTGCATCCAATTTTAAAATGTGAAATCAATGGTCACTCGAGCGTGTTCCAGAACTAAACGCTATTTCAATAATTCATAGTTGGAGGAACAAGGGACAGTGAAGCTATAGTTGCGGCTATATATTTTCACAAGAATTGATTAACATTTTTGATTTCGTTTCTTTTCACAAAAAAAATCCCAAATAACAGCTTTTGCGGCCACCAGAAACAGGGGACAGAAACACCCCCTGGGGAATTATGGTAAAATTTCAAAAACTCGATGGGTGGTCATCCTCCATCACTGAGATGAGTTCATCGACGAGATATGGACAGTTGTCAACGCCAAATGGTCAAACGCCCACCAGTCAAGGGAAGTTCAGAAATTGCAGAACTTGTATTTATGAAAATCGATATGAACACAAATTTTGAACATTGACTTTTGAGTTTTTATTTCAACTCCTTGATAGGAGATGACCTGTGTGTTTTGGCGTTACACTTTTTATGAAAATATTGTTTTGGAAACCCCAAAAAATACTTAGGGGTGATCTTTATGAAATGCTGAACAAAAATCCTCAAAAACTAAGTTCAATAGCCAGAATATTGAGAAAAAGAAGGGGAGAGGGTGAATACAGAATCAGACATACATCGTTCTAAGTTAGGAGGGTAAAAAATGGTACAGATTAAAGGCAAATGTAGAAAATTAAAGTTGGACAAAAGGCGAGGGGCAGCTTGGGCTACTCCGCCCCCAAATTGATGAACTCTTGAATCTAGTTTCCAAGAAGATTGATAACGGGGAAGGAAGTAATTCAGGATTCATCGCTTTAGCATGCTCAACGGTCACAGTTTCTAACTGTGAGAGGGTTCGGGATGAAATATGGTAGAAAAAGCTTTTTTTTTCAGTAAATGAATATAGCAGAATTTGTCTGAAGTAGGACATTTTATAACGTTACAAGTGTTACGTAATAATCAGAGTTTTTCAAATTACGACAAAACAAAAATCTTTGTTAATATAGCTGGTGGAATGTATCACATATAACGTAACAAAGTGTGATTATTATTATTATTTTTTAACTAATCAACACTCAATGAGTACAATAATTGACATATGGGTCAAAGCATATAAATACATACTTGTAAAGAGAACATTAAAAATATCACATTTTGTGTGATTGTACTTTAAGTCTTATTTTGTACCACTTGACGAACTAATCTTTCTTTATAGTCATCATAATTATACAGAAGTTTTGCTGATTGCGCAAGTATTTCATATGGCAATGACATATCTCTACCATAAAGAATGGCGATTCCCTGGTAGCTGAATGATTTGCACTTCTTTGACTTCTTTCTTTGATTCTCATCAACATATAGCGACAATACCCTTGCCAATGTTCCATTAAATCTTTCTACTAGACCATCAGTTTGGGGATGATAGGCTGAAGTGAATACCTTTTTAATCTCAATTAATTTACAAACCTCGCCCATTATGAAAAGAAATTTCTTCCAAAAGATAAAAAGCCTCATTAGTGTCTGAAACATGACTAACACATGCAAGCAGTGTACATCAGGCATTACTTATATGTTTAATCGTTGAAAAACATGTTTAAAACAGCGTTCGTTCTGTAAAGTGGCAAGGTAAGTGGATCACGTGATGATGTGCAGCATTCTGTTTTGCGTTGTACCGTTGTGAACAAGCTGTGTTCATAATAAGTGCTAACACAGCTGCAGTTGGCTAAACGTTAATTTACAGTGGTGGCACAAAAGTGAACAATGCTTACCTTTTCATTTTGATAGGCAGTCACAGCGATGAATTCTGTCTCTTTGAAGACATAAGTCCGAAACGTACTGTAGGGAAGTTTTAAGATGTCGTTGGCTCGAACCAGATGGAAGCGAGGTTGATATTTGTGCATCGAATTTAAGATCGTCTGTAAAATTGTGGAGGAAAAAATAAGTTTTAGTGGTTGGGAAAGCTGGGACCGACGTTTCGGAAAAGTTCATTTGGCAAGCTTGAAAATATTCCAAAAGTTCAAAAGCAATAACAAGTTTCGCAAAAATGGCTTGAGGTGGTGGAAAAAGCAACCTAACAAAATATTTCCTAAATTAATATTTCAAGTTTTTGTTATGACGGTTTGCAAAACTGCACATTGTTTGTTCATTAAACAACAACAAAAAATGTGTACTGTGTTTCTGACTTCTTGTTGTCAAATTACGTGTTCTCTCGACAAAACATCATGAAATGTCAGCAGCATACAATTTTGAAGAAAATTTTAAGTTGATGGTGTTTAGCCTACGTTATTTTGAAGAAAATTATAAAAATTTGCATGCATTGAAAAACTGGAAAACAAAATTCAGTTAAAAAATGTTTGACGGTTTCCTGCCAAAGGCAGTCTATATCACGTTATTATCTACCAGAAAAGCCACTAAAACACGACGCCATTTCAACAACAATGATGTCAAATTTCCATAAAAAAAGAGCATTTGTATCCATTAGAAAGATTGGTCATTTATTCAAAATTCTCAAAATGGCGTTTTTAACTGGCCTTACATTTAAACTGATTGTCCAGAAATACCATAATAAACGAATTTTATTGTTGAAGTTGTTGTTTTTGGTTAAAAAAAAATGGCGACTGTCAAAACAATAAGGACTGTCACGCTACTAATTCCATCCAAGCAGAGCAATTAATCCACTAAAATCTAAATTTGTAAGGACCTTTCATCTGCGCATGTGCGAGTTATGCGTTTTAGATGATTTTAATCTAGCCTAATTAGAGCTCAATTAGCTAAATGTTAACAAAATCAGAAGCAGGAAGCCTGCAGCCGCAACTAGTAGACTAACCAGAGGGCATTTAAATGAAGCGCCGTTACAATATTTGCATATGCAAGCACGTTTTTCTTTAAATGCAACCAGAAGGTCTTGCATTCCATTTCATTCCTACCAAAGAAAAATCTGGTTGTATTAATCTTTTCAAAATTTAGTCGCACAAATTATCCACATGTCGCGCATGCGCACATGCATAAATTCAGGCGATTTTCTTCGCAGGTAAGATTCAAACAGTTGCGTGAGCATTCCTAATCTCAAACGTCTAATTAAGAATTTATCCATCAATAACAAATGCTCGAATTGTGAAAAAATGCTCGTGTACCATAATAACGTGTACCATAAATTTTTTTTAAATAAAAAATAAAAATATTAACAATAATGATAAAAGCTGTTGGTTGGCTTAAAATCTGGTCATTTTCTTGCGAAAACACAATTAACGGTGGGGCTAATTTGGGTCACACGAAGTGCAAAAATGTCCAAAAAAACGAAGACAAAACCCCAAAAAACAAGAAGATAGTGGGGTTTCGATCCTCGTGACTCCGTATACAAAGCCCAGATGGCGGCCTGGTTTCGCCATGGCATCACTTTCGCTTTTTTCGCAATTTCGGTCCAGGCAAACCATAATTTCACAGGATTGTAAAGGCCGAGGAGGAGATTCCGGCATTATTTTTATAGAAAATTAGCTTGCGTGTCGCGCAGAGGTGCTAAGGCTGTATTTACCAGGTGCCTTTCTTACACCGTCGTAAGAAGCGACACTGACTGCTGTCAATGGGGAAAAATGGGTAAAAAAGCCAGGCGTCAATTATGATTTCATATTTCTTTTGAATCAAGGACCAGCCCATTCTCGCGTGTTTTTTTTTTTTTTTTTTTTTTTTTTGGGTGTTTTCATTAATAGCGTTTTTGCCCCCCTGCATCGCCGCCATTCCTCCCCACCTCTCCCTTTTTACCAAATTTATTTCCAAGAATAAAAAAAAAGAATAATGATAGTAATAAGCGCTTATAAAAAGCTGTGGCCAGCACAATGGCTGATGCTTCTAAGCCTAGTAATATAACAATGATGGTGTGGCTAACGAGACGCGACGCTTGAAACTATTGCGCCACGGAACAACCATAAGCCTGTCTAAACGGATAATCCACAAAATGCCATTTTTTTTTAATGTGGGAAGACGGCGTCTGCAGGTTAACTTCAAATTGTTTTTTTTGTTGTATATATTGGGACCATCTGCTTGTTAGGATCTAATTAACAAAAACTGAATGCCATATTATAAGAAAACATGTCATGTTCCACGATGTGGTCCCATTATCCGGAATGCTGACTGAGACTTTTTTTTTTTTTGGAAAATGAACTGAGTTATTTGGAATAAAAACGAAATTTGATATGCAAGCTTACACAGATTTCAGTAAAAAATTTCTGAAAAGTTTGAAGACCCAGTTTGGAAATTAGTTTGAAAAGTGTAAAACAAAATGATTTATTAACGAATTAAACATGTGAAATTCAAATCTTTTTTTAAGAGGTGCTGTTTTGAATTATTTTTATATTTTAATATACAGTAGAACCTGTCTAAATGCATACGCTTGGAATCGGTGAAACATTTGCGTTTAGAGAGGTTTTTATTTACACAAGATGCATTTAGACAGGTTCTACTGTATGCATGTCGTATGCAAAGTCCAAAAAATTAGCTCATTTTGTGAACACATCTGGAACATTTACATGTTTTCCATCTATAACTGTTCTTTTTTCGAGTCTAAAATGGGTTAAAGATTATGCAGAATATTTCATCAGAGTTGACCAATATTTGTGTTTTTTTTTCATATTTTGGATGAAGTGTGGTTCTTGTTGTTCCAAAACAAAAATATGGCGGGGATCTTTTCAGCTAAAGTACTTTGGCTGAGAGAACAGGGTAGAAAAAATATATTAAAAACATCCTCGTCAATCTTAATAGTTTAGCTGTGCAAAACATACGAATCAGACTTTTGGAATATTTTCACACTCTAATCTGTGTCCTTCTTTTCTTTAAAAGTGGTTAAAAAATAATACAGTTACACATAAAAGTATACCCTAAACTTTACTGACTATAGTACTAACAAAATAAAATCAAGTTTATTATTAGAAACTCCATGCACATATTTGAAATAAGCTTGTTTAAATTATATACGTTTAATACAGGTAAGATTGTAATAACTTTAAAATACTTTATGGTATTCGGATTTGAAAAATACTTAATTTTTAAAATGTATATTTTAACAATTGAAATTTGTAAACATTTTGAAAAATGAAAGTAACATAGTCATGCAAGCAACATGTGAATATTTCATTAGAAAGCCTGTGTATATTTATAATAAACGCAAATAAAACATAAACAATTAATATAATGAAAAGAAGGACACTGATTCGAAGTGCAGCACTGGAAATTGCATTTTAAGGCTCGGCGTGAAGCAAGAGAATATAGGTTTGTGAAAATGGTCGATAATAGTGTTACTTACATGAAAAAAGTTATTGTTCCCAGTCTGGTGAAAATTGATAGCACTTACAAAGTGCTGAAATGAACAAATGAGGACAAACTTCAAAATGGCGGAAGGAAGGTATAGAGATATACAAAAATAAAGGTATATATACAGCCCTACAGCGCTCTGGCCTAACGTTTTTTTTTTACACGAGGATATCTTTAAACGATTAAGGACATTGTTTACGAGGGCGAATTTTTTTTTTCAAAAATTCCCTCCGAGGCATAAATTGACACCTTGTGAAGGCCTGTCTACCATGTAATTTCACCGGAATATATTTAAGCAAGCAAAAAAACGGCATTTTGTGGACAGTTTCGCAACAATGGCCCTTGGGCCATGGAATGAAAACATGTAGAAAACATGTACGGATTAAATAGTACTTGTGATGGCTCGTACTAACCGCCATCTTGGTCACAACGAACAAACGACCACCCAACACCCGCAGCGCCACCCAGTGCATATTTCGATTTGGCATGCAAAATAGAACAACAATTTCCCAAACCGCTACCAAATATACAAAAAAAACTTGAGGATCCAAAGCCGAAATGGGACGATTTGTCTAAAATGGTTGATTTTTCAAGGACTTCTATTGCTATTTAGAAACACTAGCTAATTGTAATGTATTCCTTATACCCTGGAATGTAGTTCAAAATCTAAGAACAATGCATTTGGTAGTAATATTTTGCATTTTAATATTTCGAAATGTGTGTACTTTTCTTGTAAAATACATCCTTGTCCATTGATGGATTTTATGATGTCACTAATGTGCATAAACTAGATATTCTAAAAAAGTATGCCACCCAGAAGCGAATCCAAAAGACTTTGACAAAAACTCCCAAGTGTAAATGAGAATTTGAGCAAAATGTTTCGGTTAATGCATTGAATCGAAAATAGAACATGGGTTTCATCTGGACTTTTTCCAAACGGAGTAAATTAGTTAATGTGTGACTAACGACCGATTAAGAAGTTGAACATGGCACCGCTACTGCAGAGGGAAACTTCAAAGGAATTCGTGGCCCCCACGTGTGACACGAGCAATTGCTCCCTGTCCCAGCTTGGCAGCCAATGTCATCTTGCAACCCGGTTCAGATTACAAAGTTGTCACAAGATGGTGGAAAACGCCTCTACTGTTATTGTTATTAAAGTCCTAATGCCTAGATGAAACACGAAACTGAAACAGGGTTTTGCAAATATGTTTGTGATATGTGGATGCTCACCAGATTTCTGCAACCAAGTTGCACAAAAAAACATGTTTCCATGAAACATTTTGGTGATCGCTCAAGAGGCGGTGAAGATCAAAGGAATTCAATGAAACACTGTTTCATGGTTAAGGCGCTCCTACCTTAGTTTTTTGTGTAAGCGTCGTCTGCTACCAAGTGCGTGGAGAAACCTTTAACCAGCAAACAGTTTTCGTGTAATCAAATACAGTTGGGCAAACCTGTTTATGGAAACATGTTCACGAAACCACGTTTCAACAACTCGGTTTGCAGAAACATTATTTCAGTTTCGTGTTTCATCTAGTGTGTGCTAGACATGAGGAAAGGAGCAAGCAGTTCAGATAAATGGGCAATTTGAATGTTTGCCATTTTCAGGATACTCAATTTAATAAATTCAGTAGGTTTATGGAATTGCCAGTTCAAAAATTAAACAAAACACTAAGGTCCCTACTTTTCGAGTTAAATAACAAGAAACTACTGATTAAGATACCAAAATTGCAGAAACTCGAGACTGGGTAACCAGTCCAGAAACACTCCAAAGGTCCAAAGGTGAGTCCCGAATTCCAACTTTCGGCTTCATGTTGTTTTGGCAATGCATTTTCGCCCAAACAAAAATAGTACAACGAGTGCCATAAATAAATCTGGGGCTGACAAAAGCAGCACTTCTGGCAAAGGTCTCGAAGGGGAGCCACCGTCGTGCAAGGAAGCGGAACGAGATGATATTTTTTTTCTGGAAAAGGGGAACGATGACGTCATCTTGCGTGTTACCCCAAAAATAGAACCTCATTTTTATCTTTATTATTCGCAATAATTTTTTTGTGGAATTTAATTCACCTTGTGACGTCATACAATGAGTGTGGGAAAGCCATCCAGGTAAGGCACCATAATTGAAACCTCTAATTATTGCTCAATGATAAAGATATTAAGGAGAACGGATGAGTTCACGATCATGCAACAACAGTCATGAAACTAATGGTCAAAATGTGACAAAAGTCCGAATATAAAACACGCCTTGATCAAAGCTATAATCAGCCATAATTCCAACTTTGAAACCATGGCTCTAAGAAGAAAAAGTTTTCTTCATCGATAGACACGGTCCTTTGTTCAAAATTCGAAGAAAAAAAATAATGCTAAACGAGCGTGGATAATCGGCAGTTATCGAAAGAAAAATTTCGCATGGAACACATAAAATTGCATGCGGAATTAGGAAATTAATATTCGGTTATTTTTCTTGTAAACTGGAGAATGAGGAAGCGGAACAGGACAGTGGACACGCCACCAAATTACGATGGAATTTGTATTTTTTTGTGTCCCCAACATCATAGGGAGGACCCATGCACGCCTACGAATCGAAAATCCCATCAAAATCGACACAAAAACTTCTGACATCACAATATTGTGCAAATGTCACGCCATCGTTATCATAGTCCATCATCGTGGCCTTGCTTGAGACATCTGTTACAATGAACCATGTCACGTGATAATGTCGCTGACGTCACGGTTTAGAATCCGTGATGATTGTAGACGGGTATAATGTGACTATTAATCGAAATGTAATTCAAACTGTTGGCTAACAAATCATAGTGCCAATTTGTGATCTACAAATATTGCAAATTTCATTACTGTTCCAATTTTTGGAAACTGTACCATTTATGATTTTCATTATACAATTTATGAACGAATAGAGGTTTACTTTGTTGAATTATATATTTATAAAGTAATTAAAGTTGAATAAAAACGAATAATAAAAATCATAATTTGTGATTATGTCAAATGTGCTGACTGCTTTGTGATGATGATTGAAGCGCACTTCGCAGTCAATTTTTATTGATAAACTGCCAATTAAAACAATTTTTAATACATAATTTAAACTGCAATCAGTCAAATATTATAACTAGCTGACAATCAACAAGAAGCGATAATTGAAAATTCTTATTAAGAACACTATTTGTTGCTTTTTTTTAAAAAAAATAACAAAAAACCACAACATGTATTAAAATCTATAATGCTCCAATTTTGTGTTCAAAACTTCTAGACATTTTTTTTTCGTGATAACGACCAGTTTTCAATGTTTTCTAACAAATGTCTTATTCATTATTCATACGTTTCAGCGGAAGTTGCCATTTTTCTTGGAACTCATTTTGAACCCATACAGATGCAACACATTACCATGACCAACAGTAGCCATATCCGCTTCAGGAATCCCAGTACGCTACAGGACCTAGACACATGTCCATGGATACCAATATAACCAAATCAGGTCCTGGAGTCAGGTGGTGGTAGTCACAGGCCCTAACACCCCTCAAGACTTCTAATTCATGCCTAACAATGGTGGTTCTGGCACTTTGTAGGACCTCAACACATGTCCATGGCTAACATTAACAGCCCCAGGAGTCAGGGTGTGATTATCAACAGCACATGCCCGTCAATGGCTAAAAGTAGCCACATTCTGGGGCCCTACCAGCAGGTGGCGCCACGAGGCACTCTAAGCGGTGGCGTTGCGTGGAACCGGAAGTCGGTCGCCGGCACGCGATTGTTCACCTCCGGGGAGCGATCGTCCAATTAATCCGTCGGAATGAATATTCATGCGTATAAATAACTAAATGCAGTGTCGATATCCATCAAGGGGCCTGACAATAGCGCTCGCAAAAGCGCCACGCATCGGCGCAACAATGCGCACTTTGCGAGGTGACAAATTTGCGACTTCCATTACTTCCCCTTATCGATTCCCAGCCTTTATTTTACTGGTGGTTTTTTTATTTTCGGAAATCTCGCCATCATATTGGCAACTTGCCCGGTCCAATACGTATGGCAGATGAGCGCCTAATTAGGCCTTCTTCGAAGCAAGCGCTTAGCAGAAGCGCCGTTGCAATACCTGGGAAGAACCAATCATAAAAATCGATACATTTGCATGACCAGAAGCTGACAAGCTGCAGCGCGTGTTGCTAACTGATAACTGCATGGTTTGCATGCAGAAACATCAAAAAATGACAATGGGCATGTTGAGAACATATCACTCTTTGCAGAAAGTTCAACATGAATTTGGAACACATGTTTATGTTCTAAGGAAAACAGTGTTCTGAAGCCGTTTAAGTTGCTTACAGATACAGCAATTCCATTAGAACCATTATTACACCACAACAATTTCGAGCCTGATGGAAGAATCAAAAAGTGTCCAAACAGCTTTTGGCTCAAGGAGCAAAGAGTACAGTGAACATGGTAATGGTCTGCCATAGTTGTGTCAAAAGGCACATTCAGATTGTCCGGATAGAACAAGGGGCATTTGTTCGACGCCATTAACCCACTCGAATGTCCCAATTTCCGAGGGAGAGGATAATTGCCCTTTCTGGAAGCGACGTGGAAAACCCCAACGGCGCTCCATTAATGTCGAAAAGGACATCAAAGTCGGTCTTGATGCGAATGGGTTAATTAAGACGAACATGTGACCGAGAAATTAAACTTTACCCCCAAATCAGAGCAATGAAAATCGCCACATTGGAGCGTCAACATACATTTGTCAGAGACGCTTGCAATGTCGTGAAGTGGAACGTTTGAAGAAACAGGGGACCATAAAACTCGTTTCGAGTGTGCCTAATGGTTTCTCGTTGGGATGAGAAATCGGTCCTAACAACCTCGTCTTAGTCAAACATCTGCAAAAATTGATTTTGGAGAAATATCCATCCCTGCATGACATCAGTTCTGCCGAGATGTCAGATGGCTGAGGTTTAAGTCGTTTTTCCTGACATGTTGATGTTATCCCATTGACAACATGGTCTATTTAACTTTCTTGACATTGTATAGGAGTCTCAGACTTCCTTGGCGTTGTATAGGAGTCTCAGATATTCTTGACATGGTAGGATTCCTAGACTTCCTTGAAAATTTATACAATTCTCAGACATTCTTGACATTGAAGGATTCTAAAACTTCCTCGACATTGCAGGATTCTCAGGCGTTCTTGACAATGCATGCATTCTCAAACTTCCTTGACATTTTATAGCAGTCTCAGACTTTCTTGACAATGTATAAGAGTCTCAGATACTCCTGACATGGTAGGATTCTTAGACCTCCTTGACATAGTAAAGGAATTGACATTTTAGGATTCTCAAACTCCCTCGACATTGCAGGATTCTCAGACTTCCTTGGCATTGTATAGCACTATCAGACTTCCTTGACATTGCATAGCACTATCAGACTTCCTTGACATTGCATAGCACTATCAGACTTCCTTGACATTGCATAGCACTATCAGACTTCC
>JAQGBW010005509.1:0-11890 GCA_034698625.1 Julus scanicus
AAACTTTTTTATTTTGAAAATTGGGTGAAGTGCAAATTTTACCATTGAAATACATAGGGTACCAAACCCCCTTAAACCTATAGAATCAGTCCGAATTTAAGTATGCAATAAAATTGTAGGACTATATAGCGTATTTGTTTAATAAAAAGCTTCCCAAAATTTTCTAAAGACAAATGGTTAGAAATATTAATTATTCGTGTACCATGGATCATGGTGGTGGCAAATTGCACATAGTTTGCAGCTGCGATAAGTAGATTACAGTTCTGTTGTCATTCAGTATCAAAACTGGTTAAAAATTAAATGAACAGCACTGTGCCGGACGTGTGTAAATGCTTAAACCGAAATCTATGAAAAAACAAAATATTTTTCTTCATTGACATTGAAGAAATTTCACAGAAGTTTTAATCAGTGTGACAATGTACAGATACGAGACTGATATGTGTAACAATCTTTTAGGTCCACATTGAAAACTTTGTACGACCCAGAAGGGGCATTGTTTTCAATGGAGTGGTTCACACACACTTGCAGTATCCAACACATAAAAATAACTCAACAATTACGGTACATATCAATAGTGAACAATTTCAAAATAGTTTTTGGAAAAATGTCATCTGTTATGTAAGTTCCTGTAATCTTGATGTTTTATTTTCCTTGATTGATATTATACAAATTTAAAGATGGATAGATGATTTTTAAAAAAATATAAACAAGTATAATTTAAATAATTTTTAGATTTATTGACAGAGGAAGAACAGAAGGAAAAAGTGAATGCATATATGTTCAATAAATTTAACAAATAGAAAAATAAATAAAAGTGAAGTGAAACAAAATTTACATAGTAAAATAAACTAAATAAAACTTACCAATCTCATTTTTGTCTGCAACAGGCTTTTCGTCAAAGTCATTGTAGAAGACTTTGCAAATATCTGTCCAGGCTTGTTTCTTTTTTTTTACATCTCTAAATTCTTCCGAGAACATATCCCATATAACCGGATATCTCCGTACTTCCTCAATTAATAACTCTACATCCACGTTTGTATCAGAGGCCATCGCAGCGGTAAAAAACCGTCCAGCGACTCAGCGGGGGGTTGTCGCACTGACGACAGTGTCGTTTCGAGTCCGCAAGTATTTTTCGCGTTATCACAACGAAAAACATACAAAGTAATATTACACTATTTCCTAACTAAATTGTGCTCTTAATAGCAAAATAAAATGCTACCGAATTACAAAACGGTATCGCAACAGGTCTGCACCGACACCGCATCGAGAGACCATGGTTCGTGAGAAACCTAGGCCTAACGTTCTCAACAAAGATAGTCGCTACGAAAAATAAGAAAACGTTAGAATAGTTTTCATTGCCGAAAACGACTACGGTTTTCTTCGGCGGAAGATTTGAAAAAATGTTATTGCATAGTTTTTCAATGAATTTAACGGAAGTTTGGGCTGCAGAAAAATATATTTTGGTGCTCATCTGTTAACCCTTTCGTTTTGGTCAAGGAATGTTTCTTGAAAACTACTTGAAAGGTACTAGTAATGGTAGAAAGAACATGAAGTCATTACATTTTTTTCTTAAATGAAAAAATACAATTGTGGGAAGAATATCAGGTTGCTTATTGAATTTACTGCTGTTGTCCTAACATATATAAGGTCAATTGTGAATACCTTTTTAAGATGTTGTCGGTTTATAAATCTTAGCAATCTTTGAATAGTTGAAAATAAGGAAATATTATACATTGATTGCTTTAAAGTCAATAATGCTGGGTGTTGATCTGGCATGAGAAAATTTTTAATACATCCATGCAACTGCTATTTGACTGGTGCCCAGATCAGTCAAGTCATAGGCACATACAATCAGTCGTACAATTGTTAAAACTATTGGCTTCAAACGGGGAAATCAACATTTTTTATATTTCTACATTGTTCAAGCGATACCTTCATGTAAGTTTGTATCAAAGGTAAATACACCTTCCATATGCTCCTGGCATTTGTACACGTTTAACGTGGTATTTATAGCTTTTCTAAAATCATCTCCAGAATGGCTTACCGGCGCCATTTGAATACAGATAATGCATTAAAAGTAATATAAAAGTATTACACCAAAAGAAAGAAATACCAGTGCATACGTATTAAAGTTTGTAAGACGACAGTATGCATTTGTCTTGTTAGGTTTATCACCAGTTTTCAGGCAAACATTGTAGATGGACTGGTTGTGACGAACTTCAGTTTACTTCCAATTCCATAGTCCGATTTAACCGGCATGAACATTTTGATCTTCAAACTTCCGAGCTACCTTTCTTCCTTATATTTTTAAGCAACTTAATAATTTCACCTCTGAATTCTAACTTTTGATCGACGTCAAACAACCGAACTGCAGGTAGTAATGATTCGAAGAAAGATCTGTCATCATCTTCTTTTTGCGTAACTGACTGTTGAAGTGGGGGAAATGTCGGTACTGGTGCACTCATAAATTGCATTAGGCATTCTTCAATTTCATCTTTGCGACGTCGTTTCAGTGGTATCTGGGATTCATTCTGTGAATTGGTTGGAGATTCGTCTAGCACTGTCTCTAGCACGTTTTCTAACATGTTATGTTCTGCCGAAGATGTTTGGGAATTGTCCTCGTCAACACTAGATAGCGCACTTATGAAATGTTGCGAATCTAGCAAGAAAGCTAGTTGTTTAGAATAAATGTATCTTCTTCTTTGACCGGATTTCTGTTTGCCCCTAATACTTCTTAGAAATGAATCCTTGACGTTCCTCCATTTACTCAATAACTTTTGACCTGCAATTAAGAATGTGGTTGTTTTATTCAATAGTATTTGTATGTATATTATTATTTTTTTTTTTTCTCCAAATTTTGTGTTTTTATTTTTCCAGATGTTTGGGCAGGTGTCGCAACAGATGCAGCTGGATGTAAGCTGGAATTTCTGTGTATGTGCCACAACTAATAACAATATCGAAACAAATTCAGTGGTTGATGAATTGAGGGAATGCACACATGTCTGGAATCTCCAAGATAAAATAATATCCCATCCAATCACTATTATGAAATTTCAAAATAATACTTTGTTGGATAATTATTGCATTTGAAAACTGTAATCCGAAAATGTTTTATTATCCTTTATGAAAATGATACAAGTTTGCAGACAGAAAATCATTTTCACAAATTCAGCATGGGTTATTTCTGTGTTTTTAAAATATGTAGAAAAATAATTATATATCTTTAAGTAAATCAATTATATATCTTTAAGTCGATTAATTATATATCTTTAAGTAAATTAATTACATATTTAAATAGTTAGCTTTTATATAGAAGCTCAATGGAACAGTCAGAAAAAGTTAATGAAAATCTTCATATAAACTTTTAAAAAAATGCCGTGAAATAAATAAATAGAAAAGAAAGAAATTAAGTTATTAAACTATAAATAAAACTTACTGATCTCATTTTTTACAGCATTTGTCAATACGTCAAAATCACTGTAGAAAACTTTACAAATGTCTCTCCAGGCTTGCTTCTTTTTCGTATTATCCTTAAATTCCTCTGATGACATATCCCATATGGTGGGATATTTCTGTACTTCTTCAATTAATACTTCGATATCCACATTTAATGAATCAGTGGCCATCCCAGCGGTAAAAAATCGTTCGTGTACCAGACATGCGGTTCAGCGGTAGTCTCATCTGATTGCTGCGAGCTGCTCGCAGGTATTTTTGCGTTATCGTAATGATACACACGTGAAATAATATCCCCTATTTGTCAACTACACAAAATAATAAATCTTATTGGTCAACTACATTGTCTTCTGAAGAAAATAACATACCCCCGAATCGCACAACGGTATCGCAACAAAGCACCGACACCGGATCGCTCGTGTGAAACCTAGGCCTAATTACATAAGCCCGCAACAAAGTAAGACAGAAATGGCAAGAAAGTTTTACATTGCCGAAAATAGCTATGATCAGTTTGTTTATTTTTTTTGGCGGGAAAATATTCAAAAAGTTATTGCGAAAGAAAGCGTTTTTAATAAAGTTAAACGTAGTTTTTGGTTATATAAAACCAGTTTTGGGAACTCAGCTGCTAGGCCTAAAGTAAATTTTAATAAATAAATATACACTAATAAAATTTGACGGTGGATTTATGTTAATTTTTCGTTTAATTCAAGGACAATGTATAATTGTAAATTGTTTCCAAATCACGAAGTTTCGGGGGTCGGAGGAAATTCATTTTTATACCCTAATGTCATGCTACAGTATTTCGCATATTTTTTTACTTGCGTGCAGTAAATTTTCAATATAATGAAATTAGTGTTATTTTTTATCATTTTTTATGTCTTTGTACATTCCGGTAAGTCTATACAATACTTTTTATTAACATGACTTTTTTATAATTTGACTATCTTTATTTCGAGCTAATATTTTATTTAAAACTACTATTTCAGGTTTTGGAGATACTAATCAGGTTATTTTCTCTTTATATTCAATGCTGGCATTTTCAAAAATACTCAATAAACATTATTAAACAAGTGTAAATTATTTAAATATTAGTTTGGTGTTTATATGACAATGATCATTGTTTTCCATGTTTTCAGAAAATGGTTCGGAGGGACAATTCTAATGCATTATTTTCGATATGTAAGAATCTTTTCCTCTTGGTGTTAAAAATGTAGCATTTTCTAGCGTATTTGTATACCAGAATCCACATATTTTTTCAAATGCCTTACTAGTATTTGTTTTTATATTAGTAACCAAAAAACTTGCTAAGAAGATGAATCTCACTTCAGAAGAAATTGTTCCAGGTTTGTTTAACTTGTAAGATGTACATTTATGCAAAAATGTAATTAAAATTTTACTAAAACAAGATCACCTGACAATTAATATGAGACCAATTTTAGATCCAGAATCAGATTTAAGAAAACAAAAAAACGAAGAAATCAAACAGTTGATAGAGGCACTTACTGGTGAGTGAATATACGAGTTTCACATGCATGGTTCTCAAATAAAATGATGTTTTTTTTTCTGCAAACTAAGAGTGTTTAAGCAACCTAAATTTATAACTATATTTAACAGTGTAACAAATTATTAACCATCACATTTGAAACTTGCAGAAATTGGAAACAAGTATAATACCTCGGAAATTCAAGAAATGCTTGGTAATAATTTGTAAATTCCATTAAAAAGTATTTTAAATTATATGGGTTGCAAAACCCTGTATTATGTTATTCTAGCTGTAATTTATTGGTGAAAGCCATCATTTATTTGTATTGATATTTTGGCCACATCATACATTATAATTTATGGCGCTTCATAATGACGGGCCTTATTATAAAGGACCATTTGCCAAACTTTTTCGTAAAAAAAATGTTTATCCCTGGATAAGTTAATCGACATTAATAAATTCATTGAAACGTTTCCTGGTTACAGATTTGGTGGAACCAGATGAACAACAAGAAATAAATAAAATACTACGTAAATCACATGGTAAGTGACAATACCATATCTATATCTCACAATGCTATCGATATCATTTTTTCCCACACAACACAAAATATATGACATATTCGAGTATTTATGAATTTATTTTGACCTTTATATTGATTGTGAAATCACGACTATGTCGGATCTGGTAACATGAAAAGGTTTTGACAGATTTACAGATATACATACAATATACATTTCTAAGCCTCTTGAAATGTGATAAAAAAAATATCTCCTGGGAACTATCTCTGAGTTGAAGCGAAACTGCTAAAGGTTAACTCATCGGGAAGAAAGGTTGAAGGTGTACTTTTCGTACTCTGATTACAGATCTCATTTTACTTTGATAAGTTTCGTCGTGTGTTTCAACAGATCAGTTTAGACATCCTTGGTTCATTATATCTTGTAGTATTGGCAAAGAAAAATGTGGCATTAATATCTATTTTTTGCGCGAAACTCAAATACTTTTGTTTCTTAGTATTTGAATTTTGATTTGTTGCTGCATTGCTAAATCATGCAAACAGGGAAGAAAGTCGGGGAATATGCTTAAGTTTTTATCACCTCGCAAAAGTTGGGAATTGTGCTTGAAATACATGTCAAACAACAGTTTATGCTTGAAATTCCTGCCCAGGTCGGGAAATTTCTATTCATAGGAAAGATCCTTTATAAAAAAAATTTTAAAACATTTTTTTATATTCTCAAACTATTTGAAAAATATTGTGGTAATTGCATGGTAGAGGGAGAAGCTATTGAAAATTTAAGTGGCAAGCCTTGAAATATGCTTGAATTTTCTTCGCCTATAAAAGATTTCAGAACATAAAATTATTGCAGTATTACTTTTCGCTGGAATGCAGTGTTGGAGAGAACAAAGAATTTTGATGTACAAAACAGCATTAGAAACTACTGTCTTCGAGAAATGCAGAAAAATATA
This sequence comes from Julus scanicus, assembly GCA_034698625.1. NCBI lineage: Eukaryota > Metazoa > Arthropoda > Diplopoda > Julida > Julidae > Julus > Julus scanicus. Next base: position 6,404 of record JAQGBW010005509.1, read on the forward strand.
CAACCTTCCTCGCGTAATAAACAAGACCTGATTTACAGTTTGGATTGAGTGACCTCTAGGTGGGCTAGAATGAAAGACTCTCTAAAGCTTTCTAAGCAATGTCATACTGTGGTAATGTGAGGGGACGTGTTATTTAGACATCGTCATTTGAAACTAGTCACCAATCCCAAAGGTATCCAAGAACAATGCCAGAAATACTTTCTAGTTTTTGAATCTTAGGTTGTTGAAGACACAAGTTTGGGTATGCTTTATATGCTTTAATTGTCTATGTTCATTGTATTAATTAAGGTGGGAAAATGAGTTGGAACATCACTGCAGGCAACTCTGACATCGAGGATTACGAGACGTACCAAGAGGACGAAAATGCCATTGACCGTGAGTAAAACTTGTTTTTTTAATGACTTTTAAGCTTTTTCCAGTGTAAAAAAAACAGCAAGGGCAAAATTAATTTTCTACAAACTTTGCAGATTTTGACGTTTGCTCGGATGCACTGTGTAATTTCAAGGGAAAATGTTATGCAACTGAAACTGATGAGGTATTTTGCGTGTAAGTGTTGACTTGATTATAACGATTTTAAAATATTTTAGAATTTAGTAATTTTTTTTTTTTTTTTTTGAAAATAAAAAAATCATATTTATTTAAATGTACTTTGGGATTAAAATAGATTCAGTGGAAATGATATCGAAAATATAATTTACTTTTCAATAAAAAAAGTCTTTCCATTCGCGGTGGTTAGTTTACTAATATCAAATTAAACCTTTGATTTTAAAAGGAAAAGTGGATTAGGTTCTTATGGGCTAAAATTGATTTCATGACTACCACTGATATATCGGATTTCTGATCAGGGTTTAATATTTTATTTATTTTTTAAAATATCTAGTTGCAATGATTGGGCATATGGAACAACATGCAATATCAGTGCCACAGGTGATCATTTTTATCTCTTTATAAGGCAAATCCATGGCAAAGAATAATTGGTATTCTAGGATGGTTTTCTCATTTTCAGGCATCATCATTGGTTTTATTATAGCGATTTTCACGTTGATGTTGTTATTGGCTGTTGTGGTAGCCATTAAGAGCTATCTGAAATATAAAAATTGGCGAAAGAACAAGCGCTTGTAGGTTGCATATATTTTCATCATCGGAAAACATTTAGTTTTTTGACATTATGTTATTTAATTATCTTAGAAACCGGGAGAATCATGGTCGTGAAACAGTTGAGGAGAAACTTGAATTATCCAAATTGGAGTTCAAATGAAAGAACATCTGTAAAAAAAATTCCATTTTTCATTTGTAAACATGTACTATGTAGTTCTAGTTGATATCGCATTATCTTTTTTGGATTGTAGTTACTATTTAAAGTTGATTTTCTATTGCATTGATGTATTTTCATATATAGTAGAAAAAATGTAATCTTTTTAAGTCATTTACTACTTTTTAAACCTAAGATGTTATCATAAGATGTTTTTGTTCCATAATTATACCACGGATAGGAATACATTGTAGAGGATCTATTAGTGATTGTACTAAGTAATTGGCATGTGATTACCTCGGTCGAAATTTGAATAAAGAGTGGTTCTAAATAACGATTATCCTACAATCTAACAAATTGCACCATAATTAATAGTTTATATAATTTTCTTGATAGAAAAACATGTTTTTACTTAACATGCTTCCATTTAAATTGCTAAAAATTAAGTGAAAATCCCCTATTATACAAGTACTATCTTTCTAGGAAATATCTAGTAAATGGTCCAACCGATAAATCAATCTACTATATTTTCACAAATTATTATAACTGGATTGAGCATTTTACTGCATGTATTTATATAAAGTATAAAAGAAGTTTTTTCATAGTTTATTGTTTTGTTGAGTTCCTCCCTGGATGCGATGAATGTAGGCGCAAGAGGTGGGGTCCTTATTCCAGCTCAGCACCCCCTGGTGCCAAATAAATCGTGTTTTTTTAAAAAAAATTTGATGTTGAATGTGGAAAAGAAATGGATTTCAAAATTCATTGAAAATACAATGCAAATGTACTTCTTTTACATATTGCATGGGTGCGAAAAAACTTGCATACAAAATTGCGGATAGAATAGAATAGGGTTGGAAATATAATGTTAGAAGCTCGTACGCCACCAGGAGGTGCTGAACCCGAGTAATACGAATCCATCGTATTGGTGGCGATTCGAAAAAGTAAATTCCTAACAATTCAGCATGACATTCATTAAAACGCGTATTAATTGCAGTACGTTGAATAACCTCTAAATTCAGGTATTGCTAATTTTGAAAATATGCAAATATAATTACAAAATAACTTATCTATGAACAAGGCATACAGTTCACACCATTGTACGTGCGTGTTTTTCTATTCATGAAAATACCTGTAAATATTCAAAGGAGCTAATAAGAAAATTGGATTCTTGAAATTTCACCGCATTATCCTTGTGACATTCTATATAATAGAAATTTGCATATGGTATTTTTTGACTAATTTTTTGACTGATAATCAATCAACCGAATTTCTTATTCAAATTAGCAAATCGAATTTCGCCACATAATTGCATCATTGATACTAACTCGATTTCAAAGATCATTTCCAAATTCAAATATACAAATCAACTTTTGCTATAAATAAGTGAATTTTTTTATTTGTATCATCATTTTAACTGGAAAGTGTTTTTACTACAACGTGTGACGTTTTTATTCTTAACATTTTCAGTGAATTTAATTAATTTGTTCTTCTTCTTTATGCTAGTTTCGTTTTAAATACAAGATGTTGTTAATTTTAAACTTTTTAATGTTCACATTTGTTTGTGGTGAGTACAAAATATTTCAAAGTTTGCAATATGGCTGCGCTCCGTCTAATTAGTGGTTCTTCACTTAGTTTTTCGTGTTGGTTTTGGCGTTTCTGAAACTGCAAACTCCACTTCATTTAATCCTTATGGAATTAACTCTTCGGTTGTTTTTGATTCAACCAGTTACAGTACAGGTAATTTTATTTTGTGAATATCAAGTAATTTGTGGTGAGAAGGGAATGAATTTTGTAGAACGTTCAAATTTAGTTCTTAGTATTGAATATTATAGAATTTTTTAAACTTTATTCAATGCATTGTGGAAAGTACGTGATGAGCATACAAATTTACATCAATGACAAAACACAATTGTGAATGAATTTCAATTGTTTTTTTCCTATTCAATTGCAGGAAATTTCAACAATTCGGCATTGCCAAGTTTAAAGGAAGGAAATAAATTTGGTCGCTATGGATTTGATACCAATTTGGCTGTGGATGAAAGAATTATAACTATCACAACTACTCGTCCTGTCTGGCACCAGACTGCGACTCCTTGGTTGGATAATAAAGACAATGCCACTTCATATCCATTTTTCGGGATTCAACCAGGATTTGTAGAATGGCCTTTGCAGGAAACCGCGACTCTGAATTCCACAGCAATACTTGTTAATTCATCTTTAATCAGCAATGCTACTGGACGAGTTGCTGAAACACTTCTGCAGAGTTTAGAGATTCCAAGTAACAACTCCACTGCAAATGAAACTCGAGACTTGCCATTGTTGTATAGAGATGAATATATGTATAACTTCAAAGACTTCACTAGGAAGAATACAACAGTGAATGTGAATAGTAGCGTTGACCCTGTAGATGAATTCTATGGTTGGTTAGTTGATAAGTACTTGGACGATTGTCCAGAAAATACGCTTGTTAATCCCAAATGCGGTGTTTTGATCCAAATCGTAGAAGATGCAGTGAAAGCATTGGCGGATTCTAGATGGAAACTTTTGGAATTGAAAAATTCATCAAACAAAAATCCCATCGCTAATACTACAAACAATTGGAATGTAACTACCAGAGATCAACATCCGAATGAAACTGCACACCTTAATGGAACTTCTAGTAATTCTACAGCGTCTTTATCTGGAAGCAATCCCTCTGTATTGCCAATTGAAATTACAAGTTTTGCGGGAAATTTACCCACTGATGAAAAAAATTTCCAGCAACTTCCTCCTGATGGAAGTGTCTATTCTTGCAGCTTTACAGCTGAAATATACAAAGTTTACAAATTGCATCAATATTATCATCCGAAGGATTATAAGACTTCAAATTTAGAAAAGGAGAATCAATTAAAATTTCCTCAACTGTACGAATCTCTGAAGGAAAAAATCGATGGTCTAATCAAGGAACATGAGAAGGTGCACGACACGCAAATACAAAATCTGGAGACAAATTTTCCAGGAGAAGCCATTCAACAACCTGATGTTCAGAAGTTGGACGAAAGGCTCAATACTTTGAAGGAAATTGATCAGCAACAAGAAAGTCCACTTAAACATGATGGATACTCGGGATATGGTGTAGGGCAAGGCTATCCCAGACCAAACTATGAGCATGTGTATATCAAGCATCAGGATCAAAAGCGACCAGTACAATACCCGTTCAACTTTCGTCCAGACCAGAGTATTTATAAAGATCCTATTCGAAATTTGGATGATCGATTTAAATTTGAGGAACACAAGCTTGACCAGCTCAGGGACTTGGAGGAATTGGAGGAATATCCAAATAGACATGTGCAGAGATCAACAAATGTCAAAAACAATGTACTCGGTTTGTTGGAAAGTATTAAAAACAAGATGAATACATCTGACTGTAACAAGTCTGCTGGTGACAAAATTATCAACAATAATCCATTGGCAAGGAATGCAACCTTTGGCAGGGAAGACTCTTATGATGAGAAAAATACAAAGAAACCAGACTATGGCAGATCAGCTGGTGAAATTGTAAATGAGACTGCATCAGGAAGGAATGATTCTTTTGGGAGGGATGTGCCTCCGTCCTACGAGGAAAAGACTGAGAAACCAAACCACTACAGATCAGCTGATGGTGTGTTTGTCAATGGAACTGCATCTGGAAGGAATGGGTCTCTTGGAAGGGGAGACTTATCCTACGAGGAAAAGACCGAGAAACCGGACCACTACAGATCAGCTGACGATGTGATTGCCAATGAAACTGCATCTGGAAGGAATAGCTCTTTTGGAAGGGGAGACTCATCCTACGAGGAAAAGACTGAGAAACCAGACCACTACAGATCAGCTGATGATGTGATTGCCAATGACACTGCATCTGGAAGAAATGGCTCTTTTGAAAGGGGAGACTCATCCTACGAGGAAAAGACCGAGAAACCAGACCACTACAGATCAGCTGATGATGTGACTGCAAATGGAACTGCATCTGGAAGGAATGGCTCTTTTGGAAGGGAGGACTCGTCCTATGAGGAAAATACTGAGAAACCAGACCACTACAGATCAGCTAATGATGTAATTGCAAATGGCACTGCTTCTGGAAGGAATGCGTCTTTTGGAAGGGGAGACTCTACCAACGAGGTAAAGACCGAGAAACCAGACCACTACAGATCAGCTGATGATGCGATGACCAATGAAACTGCATCTGGAAGAAATGGGTCTTTTGGAAGGGAAGA
>JAQGBW010005510.1:0-11888 GCA_034698625.1 Julus scanicus
GCCGCGTGTTTTGGTGTATTATAAATTACGTTGACCACTAGATATGACCATGCATATACTATATGGAAAATGAAATCGATGTCCATACATAATTGCTATAGGTATGCTATAGTATTAGTACAGGTAAGTAGTTTTTGCAAGTTTTGTTTTATTTTTTCTCATTGCTTTTATTGTGCTTGTTATCTTTAATTATAATCCAGGTAAATGCCAAGATATTTTCTATTATACGTTTGGTCTAAGTGGTACAGTTTATCATCCATTACCTTTCCAGGTACTTTTTAGACATTCACCTTTAGATGCATCTTAATCTAAGATGACATAAATTAGATGCAGTAAAATAGATGCACTTTGACGTCTTGATCTGGGGACAACAAAAAAAGATGATAACGCATCTTGTTTAAAGATATTTTGATTTGCAGTGCACGAGAAACGTCTTGATTAGGACATTTTTGGGTAAGCAGAGGAGGGGAAGAAAGTATTTAGGACGTCTCTATCTGTTTTATAATATTTCAGCTGTCATAAATTTAACGATATATTAATTGGGTTAATACATTTGATCACATTTCGAGGCGTTCATTTATTATGGCGAAATCCATTCACCACATTCCTCCAATACTCCAATCCTCCAATTGACGTCCTATGTAGGAGTATACAGGAAGTGGTCAAGGGTCAGAGATTCTAAATAAACTTTTTGTTCTAGTCTTTGCCACAACAGTGAGATTGTGCCTCAGACTGGCACCCAAAAATGAAATCAAGTCTTCGTTAAGATCGCATATGTACAAATTTTTCACTGGTCCCAACTCCATTGAAAGTGTATAATACTGCGTAATTTTGTGAGATGGTCGAAGTATGACCTTTTACACATAAACTGCTTTTACATGAACATTTTCACATATTCATCTGAGGGCTGATTATTTTATTAAATCAATGAATTTCATGTCCCATTTTTTTGTACCATCAGTTACAAAATGCTGACAAATACCGACCTACACAAGCCATATGAAATATCAAATAAATATAATTTCATTAGTCCTACGCTACATATGAAATCACATGCTAATGTTAATTCATTAGTCCATTGTAAATTTCTTGAAAACTCCCACATGTTTAACTAATTAGCAAGAGCGGTTGAACTAATTTCTAAGAGAACAGATGCCCAATTCATTTGTGACCAATGTGTTAAAATAACTGTTGTGATGAAGTCAATTGTTACTTATCATTGTATTGTGCGCCTTGTTTTTGCTTGCCAAGGGGGATGTATCTTTTAAGTTCTTATGTAAGCATATCAGCCAATCATCCAGTTTTGAGTTATAATTCTACCTTACACGTGGAAAATTACATTACATGTAAAAACAAGTAAAGCAGCAATGAGCAGTTCTTCCATCTACAAATATGTAATTAACCAGCTCAAGGCTTAAAACAATAACTGGGAGAAACTTTTTAAAAATAATCTTGATATCACCATGTTTTTTATAGAGAGGGAAATTAATGCTTTTGGTTGTTCTTCAGCACAAATAGACAGAAGCCATAATGGTATTTTTGGGGGGTTGATACTAAGCAAATATGATGCAATATTACGCGAACATGTTAACAAAGTACAGAATGCACAACAATGAAAAATAATTTAATGAAATCTGTGGATCATTTGTGCCAACCAGAAATTAGGAAGAAATAAACGTTGCAATCACTAGATATAATTAGCTAATATGTGTCGAAGGAAGCTGCACGTTTTTCAATTGATGAATATTTTCTTGCAGGTCAATAGCAGAGGAAACGTAAGAATTCTTAGAATATTTAATATTAAATGCTATACCGTGACCATGTACTGAAAATCTAAAGAAGTGTGAAGGAGCCTGAAAAGTTATGACCATAATAAGGAAACACATCCGTATAAAAATAACGGAAGTCTTTGAAAGAGATAATAATGAAACACCAACATAACAATAACAAAATCCTTCACTATAGTCGTGTACGAGTAATATTTTTCAATAAAGGTCACACTGAAATTCCAATGATTTATGGTTTTAAAGTTGGCATTTGTTTGGAAACAACTGTGGAATTGATGGAAACCCACAGTCAGCCGAGTCACCACTATCCCACCTATGTATTTCAGTCAAACAATTCCCTTATGGAAAAAACTAAGTGCAAACTTGTTCCCTAAAAATTGATTGCTGAGAAGTTGCACGATTGATTCAAGCCAAAAAGGAATGTAATAAACTGAAATTGTCTTTGTTCATCACACCATATGATCTAAAATTGGATACGGAAAACACACTCAATACGAAATGTGCCTTTATTTTGAATAAATTTGAAGGAAATTTCAAATGGTACTCGGCTATTCCTGTAAAATTTAACGATTTTTTTAATTGTGTAGAGGAACCAATTGGTAGTACCTTTAAATAACCATTAACGTTAGCCTAGTTACAATTGAGTTTTTAAAATTCCGCATTCATTGCGGTAATAAAATGGATCATATAATAAACTTGTTCCATCCATTTTATTTTTTAGTTTAGAAGCAAGGCATATTATAGCAAGCAGCGGTCACTATGCCGTACTCCACAGCCAGTCCAGCACCGCAAGGTCGACGGAAAATCAACGGTGGCTGCTTGGGCTTTGCTGCCCTTCTTGGTCTTGGCCTTGGTGCTGTTTTGGGATGGCTGGCTGGTTCCGGTATGGTGTCAAAAAACCCAGAAGACGATCGTCTGCTTGAAATCAGCAAGCGACTCATCAAGGATGGATTCAGCGAAGAGACGGTGCTGCAGGACATTGTGAAAACAGTCGATGCCAACAAGATTCGTGAATATTTAAGGTAATTTTAGTTTATAAACGCATTCATTTAATTCAACTGTTTGACCAAATTCAAATAACGTGCAGCTTGTGAAGTCTGTATAGGAAGAGGGCCTCGGGAACTTGATAATTCCACTACAATATCAAACCAGCCTGTATTTTACTTTACGTCCGTTTATATAAATACTCTGAAAACTCAAAATGTGCAAAAAAAAATACACAAAAAATTGAAAAAGAGTTGCGCACACAATGTCTTTTAACTATTTGCAACACTGTTTTGCTTTGCACACTTAAATGTGTAAACTTACATTGTTTTATATGCAATGCAAGACATATTTGGAATGTTAAAAAGCACATACAAATCACATATTACATTTTATAGACTGTGCATTTTAAATACATATGTTGCATATGACAAGATTACACATTATGTGCATAATTACCCATTTTGTGTTGCTACAGTGCACGCCAGTAATTTAATAATGCACATGAAATTGGTATATGCAATGTTGACACATATCAATGTGCAATTATCCTTATAATTACTATACACTGTCAATGCACATTTTGTGCTTCCGTGCATAGTGTTGCTTGCATGTTACCAGAGGTGTGCAAACAAAAATAATTCCATGGAAGTTTTTTTAGAACTACAAAGCTAACAAAACTTTATAAAGTAATTTGCAATACTTGCGGTTAAAATTTCTATTTGCGATATTTGAACAGTAATTCAACTTGCTTCATCTTATAAATGATGACTCGTCCTTCACCACTCTAAAAGTTTTGTATAGGTTTTAAAAATTGTCCAATGCATTTTTTTTAAATGCTTGTATATACATGAACTTAGCAAACATCCAAAGTGAGACGAAGAATTCAAATGCAACATAAAAGAAATTGTTTAAAATACCAAAAGAAACTTTTAATTAGCACAATAAAGAGAGTAAAAAAAACGTTTTTAATCTTATTAGGATTTTTAGGACATTTACATGATACTTGAAGTAGAACTATGCAATAGCCTATTTAGAACATATTATTCTTTTTTTACGTGTAATGGTTTTCTGATAATTTGTATCCTAATAATTTGCCCTTCATGCAGTGGCGCCGGAACTTACATTAAGGAAATATGGCAGAAATCAGTTGACCAAAAAATAAAATAAAATAAATAAAAAAGAAAAAAAAATCTAATACTTTGCTGTCTACCTTCTTGTTATAAACTGAGGATTTATCGATTTACAAGCAGACATTTATGTTATAAGAATTATTGTGTCTTTGACTTACAAATATGATATCTTTTTAAAATATAAAGACAACATCTAAGTCAAGTGTATAGAGGTTAGTTCGGAGTGTACATGTAGAATCGCCGTATGAGTTAGTCTCTTTTGTGTCATCGTACTTCTCAGGTACATTTTCAGTCTCCTTAAGACCACACTGATGATAAAAAAGCTAAACTTATTTCGTTTTGAAGTTTTTGCTTTACATTACAGATTTCAATCATTAAAAAAAATTGCTTGAGAACATAAAAACAAACAAAAAATATTTTGGATTAAAAATCGCAATGAATCGTGTTTTCATAACAGTGTATTAAATGTAAGTATTCACTGCGTATTGCTTCACTTTTTTAATCCAAGGGATTTCGTGTAACTTGAGCTTCTTGTCCTTGATAATGTAGTGTTAGAGCACAACAGCTGTTCTCCACATTTATACGCTGAATTAAAAACATCCGGGGTTAATGATGAAAGACATTTGGGATTTAGTTATATTTGGTCTGGAAAATCGCTTTATTTTTATTTCATTTTTTTATTGTTATAATTTTGTTTCACGTTTAATATATAACAGTGTTGTTGCAACAATTAATGAATGGATTAACTTGAGCTTATGGAATAATTCCACAACAATTATAGAGTTTAATTCCTTGCCTGTTAAATTTGTCTTATCCTTGTCTGATTATATACGCCGAATACAAGCAATTCATTGCGCGTTATCTTTAATCACCAAAAATTCAATCACCTTGCTTTTAGTGTAACATAAGTGTAGTATCATAAATTCCTATACAGTGTGGCCACACAAATGGGGAACCATTTTCATAAATTTGTAACTCTTTTGTTTTTTATTCCAAGTAAATTAAATTTTGAAAACGTAAGCAAGGGCAGTTCAAAAATACATGCGAAATCATCATTTGTGCAAAATTGGATTTACTTTAAGTAAAAAAACAAAAAATTAAGTTACGAATTTATGAAAAAGGGTTTATATATCAGTATTATACATATTCTCAAGAAATATACTTGTATGTAGTATAAAGTCGAATTCTTTGTTTGAAATTGGTGGAAAATTTACTTAAGTATTAAACCAATACTCGGTTTGATCAAGTTTTCAGTTTAGAACCGCAAACATTCGCTCTTTACTCGTTACTCACAATCATTCAATGTGCTCAATTACTGTTCAACACTGGTTAGCATAACCCTAATGTTTAAATATCAAGCAAACTTTTAATGTGTTTATGAATTTCTTATTCATCTCATTAAATGCTATGATCAGCATGTGTATTTGTAACATAATAAACCATTTACGAATTACAATTATATTTGTAAACAACAGTATATACATAATATTTGTAAACATTATCGATAATTTATAAAACATCGTTATGAACGATTCAGAATGTATACTTGAAATGTTTAACAAAATGTATTTTTTTGTAAATTATTTATTTTCTTTTAAGAATGATAGTAGCCCATCCTCATGTTGCTGGTACAGAAGGAGACCATCAACTTGCCACTTACATACATGATCAATGGATTGATCAAGGGTTGGATGACGTGCAACTGGTTCCTTATGACGTCCTTCTTTCCTACCCAGATGAAAATCAGCCTAATACGGTAAGCGTATTAAAATCCAAAACAAGAAGAATTTTCTAATACTTTTTTGGCAAAATTCTTGCTAATCTATAACTTGGTTGAAATTGATGAGAAATTCTGAAATTCATTTGTTTAGCAAGGTTAGCTAAATTTATTATATCAATCGTTCATAAATCAAATTATAACCTATGGTTATTCCTGGTGAAACAGTCTATTCGTGCAGTTGGAGCACGTTTTGAATATGTGATTTAGCAATTGTTTGCTAATCACATAATAATGTTCTTGTAATTTCTCAGTAAATAGTGAATGTAATACACGTACATTATGTCAGTCACTTTATTCAACTTATTTTCTAAAGGTAGATTCTTAATATTTAAATCTTTGTTTATTGGTGTAGGGCTGCTTCAACTTTATGTTGTCAATGTTGCCAATGCCAAACGCTTTTTTGCCCATATTGCATTATTTAAGTGCATGTACTTTTTATACCCTTGACCCTTGTGTTTTTTATGATATTTTCAACAATTTTGCATGTATACATATGTATATGTCACTTGGAAATTAGAACGGTTACATTTTGATAATAATTCGAGCTACATTCGGCTAAATATTATATCATAACAATTTGAGATTCATATGAGTTTTCTGACTAAATAATTTAAATTTAAAAGTTATTTTTCATATGAAACAGTTTTGTATATACTATATACCAACTTCATGCGCACTGGAAGGTGTTATTTAAATAAATGTAGTTATGTCTTTATGATTCTGCAAAACTAAGTGAATTGATCATTTTAAAGTAATTTTATTTTATTTATTATACAGTTTATTCAAATTCCGTGCGTATTTTTTACAGGTTGTAAAAGGTGTAATAGAAAATTATGGACAGAGATCATGGTCTTTGCAAATTTCCAATAATTCATGATTAAGTTTAAGTAGCATTTAACCCTACAAAACAAGCATAGAGTTTATGTTAAAGAAATAGATATGTATGTTGTTTGTACATTACACATCCCCTCCTTAATATCGTAAAATAATATATTTACATTATGGGATTAACAATTTTGACCTTATTTTCGCCTTCGGCAATTTCGCTTCCCTCAACAACTTTGACATTGTCAACTTTGCCAATCCCATTGTTTCGCATGCTGAAACTTTAAGTTAACAAATAATTCCGTGGCCTATATGTTCTACCATACCCATTTTTCCCTTTATCCATTAACATATGATTTCTATTAGTGGTTATATATAAAGTACAAATACTGTATTTGTTTGCTTAAACCTTTTTAACTTTTTTTTTTTGGAACATTAAATTTATATCAAATAATAAGATATTCTACATTACAGAAATGACGGCATTTATGCAAATTAATAATAATAAATCTAAACAGTGTTCTGATTTATAAAAAAAGAATAAGGCGTCTTCTTTATTTATCTTTATTTATTTATTTATTTATTGCTAAAACACTCAAAGAGTACAATACACTGTGACTACAGAATAAAAAAGAGGCTAAGCCCTTGAACATTCCACCATGGTCACAAAACAAGACAATCAACAAAAAATTCCTACGACGCCTTGAAACTAATCTAAGGATCTCAACGACGTCAAGAGAGCTCCATTATATACATTTGTAATGATCTCTTCCAATGTTTGCACCCGCGGATACAAGAATGATATGAGCAACTAAAAAGTTTCATACGAAGAGAAAGAGGGAGTTTATATTATTAATAAGAATCTAAATTATTCGAATCAAAATTGTCTTACTCCAGACAATTCAGTGAAAATTGTAACAAAGCATAAATGATTTTGATTTCAATTTTAATCACTAGCATATATTATAGTTTACAAAATATTTTGATAAAAACATTTCTATAAAGTGTTATGAGGTAAACCTTCTCTGGCCTTCAACATTTGATTAGGAAAAAAGAAAACAACAACAAAAAATCAGAAACAAGCAATATGTCTACGTCAATGTAAAATTATCCTTGTTCCTTGTAGCGAGTTCAGGCCTGAGAGCCAGTCTATGTTAGCTTCAAGTAATTAGAAAATGGTTAAAAGTTTGCTAGAGACTTTTAAAAACTGATGAGTCAATTCCAACATTTATTGAGGCTGTACTGATTGAACTTTAAGGTGACCCAAGTGCAACCCTAATTGGGTGGTAAACTCCATCTAAGGCTAAATATTTACCATGAGACCTATTGCAAATAAGTACCATGAAGGCTAGTTGCAAATTCAGAGCTTTGAAGGTGACCCAACACCATATTAGTAACGAAATGTTTTGAATTTAGGTTCAACTGATTGGTACTGCAGAAGACATTTTATATCAAAGTACATTACTGCCACTTCCGCCAAAAGAAGACTGGACATTATTCACAAAGTATCCATATCCGTACTTTGCCTACACACCTAATGGAACTGTCGTGGTAAAGTCTTGCATATAATTGTGCATTTTTTTAATTATTAAAAATTCAATTATTTTAAAAAAGAAATTGGTTAATTGGTTTATAAATATTGGACCACAATGTTAACTTTTTCAAAAGTTCATAAATTCGTCAGTAAGGTTTGGGTCGAGTTGAAATTCAGTTTCTACTTTTGTATCTAATTAATCAGTTCTCCAAAAACATTTTGGAATACAGTATGCCAACCCAGTTTTTCCTCACATCATTTACAGATGATTAAATACCAATTTCACCATACACTGATGCCGACATTATTCAAAATGACTTTTTTATTTATTTAGGGGGACCCAGTTTTTGTAAATTATGGATATGAAGAGGATTACGAGTACTTGATAAAGCAAGGGGTTAACGTGACTGGCAAAATTGTAATTGCTAAACATGGGCGAGATCCTTGTCATAAAAAGGTAAGAAAATGTAATTACTTTTAAATATAACGGGGAGAAATGTGAGTCCTGCGTGATCCAAATGGTATTTTCTCTTTTGAAAGGTATATATCCAAATACTAAGAAAATCGGTGAATCGTTTTTACGTTTGATTTGTTGTTGCTGATTTCAGAAATCTGAAAGTTATTTTTACAAAATATTGATCAACTAAATTGAAAACTTATCATGTACTTTTATTAGAAAGTTTTGTACTCTCAAGTACAAAACAAGTCTAGTAATCCTTGCAAAATCCTTCAAGTTTTATTTTCTGTCTTTTTTTGTTGTTGTTGTTGCCATTTTTAAATAAATGACATCGACTTAAGTACACTACATGCATAATTTTACTATCTGGTTAGAGATGCGGAAGGGACTAAACGTGCATATAATCATGTACAATTCAGCAAAAACAATTGTTCAAACAATTGTTCAATAAAAATATTTTCAGTAAATTCATGAAAATCAAATTTAAGACCTTGAGCATAGGATTGTCGAAAATTTGAATTCAATTCATTGCACGTTAATATCACTTGTAATAATTGATTTAAGTATTATTTAAAAATAACTCTAGATTTTTCTTGTACAGATTTTTGAACGAGATTCGTACAAGGTACGAGTAAGTCTCGTTGTGTCATACATTACAAATCATCCCTTAAATACAAATGCCATTTAAAAATATGATTCCAACATAGTTTTTTTAACACTATATTAATGATATATCCACTGTTCGATATAGCTTTACATGTCCACAAATTGTTAATCTAAAAAAATTTGCAGAAAATCTGTAGAAAAATGTTAAAAACTTCTGATACCCGTTGTTGAAAGTTAGATAACCAGGCTTTAGATTTGTACTGACATAATGTACATAATATTGTACTGGAGGGTTCAATGTGTATATGAAAAAGTTCCTTGGAAAATGAAGAATTCGATAGATTTGATAACTGAGATACTGTTTTAATCCAGGTGTCGTTGGCAGAAAGACACGGTGCTATTGGAATGTTGATATATGCAGATCCTGCGGAAATGGCCCTTCTTGGAACAGCTGAAACTTCTGTCTACCCATATACTTGGTGGTTGCCGAACACTGCGTTTGTGTTAACTGCTGCTCGGGATACGATGGGTGATCCCCTCACTCCTGGTTACCCATCAATAGGTAATAAGGAATCCGAGGTCGGGTATCGTAAATAATATCGGTAGTATAATCAATGAAATACTAAAAATACCCAGGAAATATTCGATGTTAGATTCTTGCCAAGTATATAGAGATTGTGGAGCTCATGGGCAGACAGGTTTGTTAAGGGAAATTACCAACATTACGCGAGTGTGACAGAAATGTTCCACTCTCTAAATTGGCACACGTTGAGGTTCAGACGCAAAAAAATTATTTACGAATAGTGTATTCAAACGTTGTTATCTTTCTTGGAATTCACATGTTGCTTCCCGTATATTAACGCCTAACGACCACTAATAGGAGTAGACATAATCACTCAAATCCTTTGACCTAGCTTCGTGCCAAGATGGATGCTTACTATTGATCCTTCTTTTATGCATACGATTAGGCGATGGTAGTCTTCTTGGCGAATGTATAGATTTTGTAAAAATTCAATCTAACAGACGATTATGACGATTATGGCTTCAACTTCGGCGTCAAAACTCGGCGGCGGAAGTCATGTGGCGCATGCGCAATTATTCGTTTCGAACTTTAATCGTGAAACAAGGTAAAATACACACATTTTTACCGTTGATTCGTAAAATTTAATTATAAATCTAATAAGTGAGTTGCATTGTAAACATTTAGTACTACAGTTGGCTCGGATAATTATTATGTACATTCGGATTATCAAGGTTTTACTTTACTTAATGTCCTGCTATTTCTACATTATATATATTGCATACACATATAATTGCTTATATTCTAAGAACATTTTTAAGCTCAAAAACTTACCAGAATGTCCCATAATTCGATTTGTAGCTTATTTTTAATTTATTGCAATAGGCAATATTACGGCGCTTTTGCTAAAGGAATATGGCGAAGCCCAGCGTCGTGCCGCTCCATTGTGAACCGGTCAGCGTTTGACGCCGAGATAGTGACGTATTTTCTCTAAAAATTAAGCTCCGCCTTGATCGACTGACGCTCGACGGCGGTCGCCCCATTGTGAACTAGGCATTAGTCGCTACTGATGTACGAGCATTCTTCCCAGATTGGGTGTTCCGCTTCCCTTCTCCCTCCCCACCGCCCTTTCATCCTACATATGGCATTCATTTGCTGACTGTAGGGTACTGAGTTGAACTTGAATTTTTGAATTTGATGTTTAAGTACTGCAGACAGGATAAAGGGTAAGAAAATTATACATTGCATATGTCAAACTGTCCAAAAAATGAGAAATAGAATAAACTTGCAATTATATTGAAGTATAGAGGGGGGTTTTCCTGAAGGTAAAATAATACAATATAATAATGTAGTACATCCCATAAATGGTCAAATTTTGAAAGTATGATATCTTGTAAGTGGAATGTTTTCACTTTTTTCCCCAAGGTCTCCTTTATCTCACTAAAGAATCACCTGCGTTCATAAAGTGATACATGGATTATCATAAGCAAACGTTTACTTAAAATATTTTATTTTGTTTGAAATTTTTTTGTAATTTTAAATCGCTTTATCGAACGCATGCAATGTTAAGGTTGCAAAACAAATGTGATTCTGAGTTGGCTCAAGGCTAAATATTTCTTACTTCAGATATTTTTATTTCAGAAAATGTTTACCGTACTCCAATTGATAAGATAAGTGAATTTCCAAAGATTCCTGCTCAGCCTATAAGTGCCTTGGATGCCAGAGAGATTTTAGGGTTGGTGTCACGTTATTTTTAAGCAGTTTAAGATAATATTCTTCAACCTTCCAAATTACATTGAATCTTTTCTATTGCTAAACATGACAACGAAAGTTGTTTTGGAATATTATATGTCAATATGATAATTTAAACATTAGAATAATACATAGTTGCTTCAATATTTTGTTGTTAAAGTCTTGTTAGTAAATAAGTAATAACATTCCAGTGAAGTCTAATGGTGGTATTACAACTACATCACAGGTGAAAATTTCATTTTCATATTATTCAATTTTTTTTAAAAACTAAACCTTAACTTTAACACAGTTGATTGCTAAAAATTTAGAATTTCATTAATTACCACTTAATATACACGTATACGTACATATTTATCAGGATAAGGTACAGTTATCCCACAATGTGTAAAAATCTTAAGCACCATTTTTCATTGGATGAATACTTTTCCGGATTTCTTTAACGGGGTTTGAAACCCTATCCTTTTCAATGGGAAAATTTGCAACGACACTCACCGTCAAACAAAAAGAGAT
>JAQGBW010005511.1:0-11888 GCA_034698625.1 Julus scanicus
GTCCATAGGTTTTGGTGATCGCGTTTTCAACTCAGCTTAAACTTATAAAAGACTTCCACTGCATCCCTGGTCTCACATCTACCACCATTAAAACATGCGCCCTTCTCAATATTGTTTTTCAATATGCATTATAGGCCATATTCATATTTATTTTTAGAAATACACGTATAACTCAAATATGGAGAATACATGTATATAACATCTTCCTGTATTGTACAATCACAACATTTCCATGTGCCTTTATTTCTGAAAACATTGCACAAGATGGCAGGCCTATTAGCATGTTTTCCTAATTAAATTGTTAATTTTGCTCCACATTAAGATCCTCTTTAGAATCCTTAAGGCAGGAACAAACTGTCGTAATTAATTAAGCAATCTGTACCAACTTGTATCTTCGCGTTTAATTATGCGACGAAGTAGAGTAGCTATGGGAGTGCGTAGCGCAGTTATCGAGTTCATGAAAACCTCATTTGCATGTCCCCCATCTCTCGCAGCCGTGTTACAGTTAATTGGCACCGACGTTTTAATTAAATAATTATCTAATATCCCACCCTGCATGCGTATCACTGCAACGCCGATGGCTGTCGCAGCTTGCATTGTCTGCAGTGCTGTCACCATGCAACCACCGGTTATCAAGAACGAATTTTGATGCGACATTTTCTTGGAGCTTATAAAAGCCGGATATCTTTAATGCATTTTTAATAAAGTAATGATGCGGCACAGTTTAGATAACGCCATGGAAAGAGTCTAGCATTGGTATTCTGGAGTTACTTGAACTCTTTAACCCTTTATTGGAGTGGGTGACGCCCCTTTTTTAGGTTTCATGCGATTGTCTTTATACAGAGGAAAATCGTATATTGTCCCAAATATGGCACTATATATCCTGAGTGGAAAAATTCTACGGTATATGTAGGGAATCCTAATTACTCGGGTTTTCAGCTACCTGGTTACTTTGTCCCTTATTGAATGATTTCACCAAGCATCACCAAGCTAATTTTATCCAAGTTGAATTATATTAAACATTCGCAATTGTGCTAATTTGCCAGACAAAAGATTTAATATTTTATTTATGCTAATTAACTTTAACGAATCGTTAAGGTCTGGTTAAGGTCCATTTGCGCACATCAGTTACGTTATGTCAATGTGAATTCCGCCTAATATCTACTCTAGTGAAAAAACAATAGAGATTTCTATTGTTCTTTGGTTTTCTATTGTTTTCTTTGGTTTTCTATTGTTTTCTATTGTTCAGTCAATACAGCTAAACCATAGAAGTCAATACAGGAACCATAGAAAACAATTAAAACCAATAAAGTGTCCAAATAACAATAGAAACCAATAGAAATCTGTTGGTTTCGATTGTTTTTTTTTTCACCAGTGTAAGTTTAGTTCTTTACCAAAATTCCATAAGTTCCAAATTGAATGGGCGACTTCTTCCGGTTTAAGTAGCCACCTCCTAACCC
This sequence comes from Julus scanicus, assembly GCA_034698625.1. Taxonomy (NCBI): domain Eukaryota; kingdom Metazoa; phylum Arthropoda; class Diplopoda; order Julida; family Julidae; genus Julus; species Julus scanicus. The sequence continues at coordinate 1,461 of JAQGBW010005511.1, forward strand.
ACTTACAAGATGCGGATATCACAAACTACTTCCGTGTGACTATGATAAACTACAGGTGATTACTTATCCATAGGCCAAATTTTATCAAAAATGGCATCTATGCTTTTAAGAAGAACGAGACAATCCTTTCCTATGCTTAAATTATGTTTGTGGTTAACGATGTGTTTTGTACGTGACAGGGATTTTTCGTAGGGTAAGCAGCTACTTTTCTGACCATTATTTACTACAATTGTTGCGGAAACTGGAGCAGTGACACACGATTTTTAGAACAATTTTTCTCGACATATATCTGTACATCAAAACCTATTTGATCTGGAAAGTGTGTGAACTGCACCAAATACAGTACAATGCTCATTCGTCACATGGGAATGACAATGCAAATTTCCAGAACTTTTTTTTAAAGAACACCATTTTTTAAAACTTGGACGATAAATCTAAACACGTCTAAAGTTCGGAGTTTTGAAAGTTTGATTATATGTAAAAATTATTAAACACTGAAAAAAATTGCCACATTAAATTGTCACATTGTCTATATTTGGTAGAAAATGCATTTCAGGACGATAAGTAATTACTAAGTTACTGTAAAACAGATTAGCCATGCCGTTTTCAGATTAACCGAGAAAATTTTCACATGGGGGACTCAGCCCACCTGGCAATAAAGATTGTTCTTTTGGATGTGTTTGTAGTTAGCAAAAATAAACGTTTGAACACAGAAATAAATTACTCTAGTATAAACCCCTTGTTCGTAAACTTCATGGGGGATATATTTTTGATAAGAATAATTAAGGTTAATGGCTTAACCAAACGTTAAATTTTCGCTCTTTTGTAAAACACGAAATAACTTTTGAAAACTCAAGGATAATTTATTAAGGTAACTGTCACTAGGGTTGCTATAACAGATAGGTTTGACCCTCTTACTCTAAATCAATTGTGTAACATATGTTATTTAATGTTTTATTAGTATTTTCCTCCTTTTTCTTTTACTTTTTTACATTTTTTAGATTTTCTTATTTTATTTCGTGCTATTTTCATGTTTATTTTTTGTGATTGGGTGTCCAATTTTTCATGGTTTTCCCTTAATATTTTTTATTTCTGATTTATTTATGTATGATTTTATGTATTTTAATGTAAATTTTAAATATAAAGTAAATATATTTTACAATAAAATATATTTCGTATCATTTTGAGAAAAATTATGAGAAACAAAAGTAAAAAATAGTTGAAATTTTGAAAAGGATGGCAAAATCAATTGAAAAACTAGTATAAAGAATGTATGCAATGGGGCGAGAAAAACAATGTGAAAATAGTGGAAAAAATTTATAACAACATTGGGAAAATAATTGACTAAATTGAAAAGTTCAAGACTTCAAGATGTTGGAAAACTTCAAAATGTTGGAAAAGTTCAAAAAGTTGGAAAACCTCAAGAAGTTGGAAAACCTCAAGATGTTGGAAAGCCTCAAGATGTTGGAAAACTTCGAGATATTGGAAAACTTCGAGAAATTGGAAAACTTCAAGATATTGGAAAACTTCAAAATGTTGGAAAACTTCAAGAAGTTGGAAAACCTTAAGATATTGGAAAACCTCAAGATGTTGGAAAACTTCCAGATATTATAAAACATAGTAAAAATAATACGGAAATTTTTGGAGAAAAATCTAAAAAAAAATATGAGAAAACCATGTAGCACTGCCAGATCAGGTCAAGCATATCAGCTACTTGTCACCAATATGCGCATACGCATGTTCTGATTCATTTTCTTAGGGAAAGTTTTTTTTTTCAGATATTCAACCAGAATGTATAGGGAACATGGCTATTTTCATGGAAGTCAGCCATTCAGAATGTGAGCACGTTATGGAATATGTGATTTACTTGCAGTTTATATTTTAATAATGGAAATTTTCAAGAATTCCCAAAGGCAGTTCAAAGAAAGTGGTTGTTCCTGGGAAACATTTTATTTTCATAAAAAGCGTCTACTAAGCCTTCACAAATAGTTAACAATTGTGAGAAAAATTCTCTTAGTGCATGCACGCACGCATCCACACATTAAACGGATATTGTTGTGAATCAACGTTTCCAGGTCATTTCGTGCCAATTAATACAGAAATGAAGTTGCACGGCTATGCACAATATATACGACACATAAACTGGTACAGCTTGGAGTTTAGTTAATTATGCTGTAGTGTATGTCGGATGTTATACTAGTTCAGTTATGGTATCATGGTATATCACCATGAATTAGCTCGTCAGCTATGGAGACCCAGCAAAATTTGCTTAACTTTGCATACAATGATCAAAACTCGTCAACTCCTCAATTACTTACTCGTGATGGTGGGGATCGATGATAATTACTTGGTAAATAAACTAAAAGGATTAAGCAACGGCCATGTTTAATCGACTTTGGGAGTAGAGGTTTTAGTAAACAAACCTTTCCATATGTATGACATACACCGCCTCGATTAATTAATAACACAGTTTACATCTATCTTAAACAGATGCAAAATGACGTCCAGTCAACTAAGCCGCCTTTAAAACATGCAATTAAAACAATTTATCCCGTATATTAGAAGTTGCACAGGTATCCAAAAACAATTAGTGGTTTAGGCAAATGTTCAGTTTTTAGAATAACTTCCATTCTCACATGTTTTAAATTTGTAAGTAATGCAGTAATTTAAATTTGACTTTACACTAAAATTGCAACTAATAATACCGTGAATGACAATTTAAATTGAGTACTGGGCCCTATTCCACAAAAGTATGGTCTTGTACTTGCAGGGGTATGGACTGATACTTGTACAAAAAGTACAAGTTGTTGTATTCCACAGATAATATTTGTACAATTTTAATTTGTTAGACCATATATTACAAGTGCTCTGTTCCAAAAAGGTATTGCTATTAGCAAATTACTCATAACTTGTAGTGAATTTGTTATAGGTAAATGTTTACTTGTACATTATTAAGTATTAGAACGCATTTGGAATAGGAATAGAACGTTTTTAATTGAATAAACATGTGGTCCAGTGACAGTGAAGATCACTTTATCTGTTTTTGACAAATTGCTGCTAAATTTACCAAAAATTCTACCCTTTCTTGCTTCAATAGCACAGAGAAGTAGCATTTTGTTTTCTCGAAACGCCTTTTTCTTTTTCATCGTCTGTGGCATTATGATGGAATGCCAAACTACAACTAACAACTCCATAATTTACAACTCCATATACTTGTAACTTGTACACTAATACTTGTACATTTTTGTGTAATAGGGCCACTGAGCTTATGGGTATTCTATACAGCACAAGATGGATGTTATATTTAAAAATGGATATTTAAGCTACAGTGGAACCTCGGTTTACAAACGTCTCTGTTTACAAAAAAATCTGTCTACGAACACCATTTGTTGTTTCGCTTCACGAACGATGCTTCAATTCACGAACACTTTTCTCTGAACCACCAATCAAATGTCCGAGTTTCTCCAATTCTTTTACTAGTTCCAGCAGAACAATTTCGTTACAGATAAGTTTTACTAAATACAGGTAACATAAAAAATGCTTTAATTTCCAAGGATTCAAATTAAAATAGATAGATAGTTTTAAGGATATAGCCTAAAAATCAGTTTGTGCATAAATTAGTTGGGTAAATAAGATTTTCATCCTTTTTTAAATTGTAATGGTAGGTATCATCCAATTTAAGTGATGGTCACAGCATATACTAAGAAGCCCATTTTGTTTCATTTTATTGCTGGTTGAAAAAGTATTTTGTTTTAAAAAGTCGGTTTAGTCAACTAATTTTATTCATTGATTTGTGGCCTTCTAGGCCCGTGCATGTGCGCATGCTGTTTTAAATCTTGTGCACAATCTCGTGTTTATTTGGAATTTTAGTGTTCCATTTTGTTGGAATGTTATTCGTTTTGGAAGTTTTGTCAAGTTCAGTTTGTCTTAACTTCTTGTTGTTTCAAATTACAACAATGCCCATTAGAGCATGGTAGGTTATTTGGAATATCCTTGTGTCAAGAACTGCATTTGTAAATCAGTATCATCAGTAAACAGAGCAAAGGTTTTGTGTTTTTTCAAGAGTGTTTTGAATGGAAGCTATACATATCTATAAACAATTATAATCTTCGTTTGTAAATGTATTTCAATAATCCGTTTGCACTATAGACTGCATATACAAATATCTAATATGCGTTTGGACTCAGACAACTTAGCAATTGAGATTGTGGGCTAGTTTCTTTAGTGGTTTGTGAGATGAATGAAGATCAAAAAGGAACACGGTCGCGGCCGAATTATAAAGGAACTGTTATGGCATTTGACTGAAATCAACGGTGTAAAACCACGAAAACCAAAGTAGAATTCATATATACATAAGTAGCGTACAAAAGTAGCATACAAAGTAGAATTCAGTGCGACTCCAACAAGGATAAACAAGAATTTTCATGGAAAAGTTACTGCACCAATAACTTCCTATAATTACAGTAATCATATTTTGCAATAAAAACATACACCTTTTTAAAGTCTTTGTATCACTTTGATATAGGTACAAAATTAATCGATAATGAAGGAAATCCATACATTATATTTGTTGTACTATGACTGATAATAATCTAGCTTCCAACTCTTACATCACCATATTGCTAAAAATCAGAACTCAGCATTATGAATTAAGTGTAACTATAACGGTAAAAATCGTGTTTATGAAATAATTTCATCAATTGACATACTTGTAATATTTGTTGAAACGGGCATATACTGTATGTATTTTATTATGAAAAAAAATGCATTTATAATTGATTTTGTATGACTAAATGCAGATTAAGTAATGATTATACATATATTTTAACAATGTTACCAAAAACTCTCTTGGGATATTCATTAAGAAAGATTTCCTGGTATAACCATTTCACAAAAATTGTTGGAGCAGTGAACAAACGCCTTAGATTCAATTAACACATATTTCGAGAATGTGTGAAAAATATAAAGGAAACTGACTAGCAAATCTGGTTTTCCCTATGATGGAATATTGCGCTCCTATTTGGAACCCTGACACTCACAGGATGGTTCTTATTCAGCATATAGATATTGTCCAGCATAGGGTGCAGCTAGATTTTTTAGGGCAATTACCAACATTTCGAGAGTGTGACAGAAATGCTCCACTCTCTAAATTGGGACACAATGAGGTCCAAACGCAAAAGTTATCTATGGGGTTATTCAAACTTTTTGATCTTTATTGTAATTCACATCTTGTTTCCCATATATTAACGCCTAAAGACCACTATAGGAGTAGACATAATCACTCAATTAGTTTGACCAAGCTTCATACCAAGACAGAAGCTTGCTATTGGTACTTTTTGCATGCGATTAGACAATGGAATAGACTTCCTGGTGAATGTCCAGATTTAGTAGAAATTCAATCTAACAATGATGACTATAAGTCGCTGCCAACATAGAAGCATTCTCCTGAAATTAGGTAAGACCTACCTGCCATATCGCATTTATTGGCTGACTGTGGAGTACCGAGTTAAATTGAATATCGTATATATTGTTGAATTTTAATGGTAGCTCATTTCCGCACCTTAAGGACCATATACCAACGCCTGAGGATGAACTTCCATCATCTACCAGGAAATTATCTGTGCAAAAGGACGCATATATCTGCTGAGTCGTGTTCAGTTGCATGACAACAACTTATGTTTTTCTTTTCGGTATGAAAGATGATGATTTGAAGACAATCTTGATCAGCTTTTTGCCATGAATTTAATTTTTTTTTTGTGGATCTGACCTCTTTCAAAGTTAAAATGCAGAACGATTTATACAACCAGTCAAATTTGCTCGGCTTAAGCATAATTCGTCCATAACAATGAGCAATAATACACAAATGCGATCATTAATGGTAAAATTGCTCCTGTTGACTGAATCAGGTTGGTCAACAATGCATCGCCTGCTTTTATATTTACTACGCACCATTACTTCGGAAGCATTGCTTTTTCTCCATTAATTCTCTTTTTTGGTTCAATTTTTCCACCTTCTTTAAGTCAATGGATTTGTGCAGTTTTTCCGCTAGTTTCTCACACGCTAGGCCAGACATTATGACCCGTTTGAAGAAAATTATCGGCTGATTCCATAAAAAAATAGCATGTCATAGCCTAGGACTACCATACTTGTACTCCCGGTTCGTGATAAGTTGGGATTTCAGAATGCAGACATGTTTCTCATATTATTGGCAAAATTGCATCAAATAACTACGTGTCAGTTCAGAATATGCAACCAGCTTATAACTGGCAATGTTTTTCGGTTATGCTCGAGTCATTTGAGAGCATGAGAATTCCAAACAAATCAGACTGGATGGAAGTTACATAACTTATCACGTTTGACCCTCCATTAGCGCTCCATTCTAAATGCGAAATAATAACAGATTATTTATACCACATGTGCTCTCGAAACACGGTAATAATCTTATTGTCCCCCGCTATCAAAATCTGAAGATAACAACCCTTTATAGCCATAAATGAATTAACGTTTTTTGGCCAATTAAAACTATAGCACGACTAACGCCATCTAGTGAAGCAAAATAAAAATACATTAAAGAACATGTTAACTTGAAACCTTGAAATAATTTTGTAATTTTTTACAAGCTGCACAAGCATGTAAGGTTCATGGAAGTCAGTAAGAAAGTGTTGTATAATATTACTTTATGAGATTGGGGGTAACTTGTTTTTATTCAAACGGGTTAACTGTGTGAAAGTACGAGTACCTATGGTTAGGATGAAATATTCAACTAATAGGAGTATGGTGACCACTTGTGCAATTTATGAAACATTTTTAAAATTGTTAATAATAAATAATCGAGCGAGTAGTGATTACCTGGTCCGCCTTTTTGTTTTTGCGCTTAATCATTTTGATTTTTAAACAACAAAAAATTTGATTTATTCAATTGGAAGCAATTTCTCAAAAATTGGGCAATACCGGCAAAAAGGACTGTCAGAGCACAGACTAATTAGACCAGTATATACCAGAATCAAATTAATCTAAAAAAGAATTGAAATACAATACGCCAAACACTACAGAATATTTAGTTGAACTAATGAGAGCAATGTGCACCAACGTGTATTTATTTGGTACTATGTACATTTAAATGCATTAATTAGACGCATAGTTACGTATAATAAACAAGTTAAAATATTTCTATTTTCATTCTTCAAACTAACTGTAAATAGAATTCAATGCAATTCAACTCAGTATTCTGTGACAATGTATGCGTCATTTTGTATTCTGTGAGTTGGAAATAGTGGAAAAACACTGAGCCTTATCAAGACTAAATTTGTAAGCAAAATATGTGATCTTGTGTGTTCATTTTTACGATAGAGGTTGATTGCTAGTTTGTTGCACATCCCATCACTATCAATCCCATGCAAATACTACCTTTCATCTAAAGCTGTCTTCCAATAAGGTAATTGTTAAGGGGCAAAGCCATTAAAGTCCGACAAAAACAATGGTGGTCTACATTATCGGCATAATTAGTGATATCTATTTTCTATGTTATAGCCATTTAATGTCCTCCAGTGCATCTTCAAGGGAAGTCCTGCGTGGACAGTACAGCTTTTAACCAATTATTGCCCGCATATCAAATATGTTATTAAGATCCATTTGCTCGATACATAGTGACCTTAAAACTAAATCGCCGGTCAAATCGTGAGAAAAATTCACAACTGTGAAATACAAAACCATAAACAATAATGTCCTTCTGTAAAGTCCTGCACATTTAATTACTGAGACTAAGTTGAACGTCTGAACTAATAATCACACTGTTTTTTCTAAAAAAAATAAAAAGCTTAAAACATGTAGACACCACCTTAACATTTCATATAATATTTACAGTTTTGTCTGAGATGTTAGTTTAATTTTAAAATCTTTTAATGTACAATCTGTTGTGTTCAAATATGTTTAACAAAGAATAACATGCTGAATGTATTATGTCAAGAAATGCAAATGTGTCTATGAAACTTATCTAAAAACATAAGTCTTGAACACATCTACCTACCATGATTTTGACTGTAACTTAATGATGATACAGTTTCTGTAACCAGCAATTCCGCATAATTAGTTATACTTCTACAATACTAACAGAAATGTAGTTTGCATGTCACAATCGAGTTATAAATAAACATGAGTTTAGTTTCCAAGAATCTGGATAGATTACGGAATACATTTTAAACTTCATTTTGAAGGTTCTTCATATTTCTTATTTGGTTGTCAGTGTTCGAGAACGTGTAAATGATTCTGTTAGATACTTTGATCATGCATCTTTTTCTTCGTTTGTTAGTATTCCAAAATTAAAATTGCATCAGTTTTTGTTTTTGAAGAAAATCTTGCGACAATACTATACTTAATATTTCTGAAATTGCGACACTGCCAATGAAACCAAATTTGTAATTTTTTCTCACGAATATGGCATTTCCAAGTTTGCCTTACAGAATTTCAAAAACGAAATTACTCTCATAAAGTACATGTTTTAGCAATTTTGGCCAAACAATGTGGTTTGATCTTAACGCTGAAACTGGCTTTGGATACTGTTTACCACGACTTAAACCCATTTATGGAGCTATACAAGCAATTCTGAAATCATATCAAGCCATGTCTTGTCATGATGACTTATTTCTCCTAGTAATACTACATCAAGTGACGATAGCAAAACAAGGTTATGAAGGCTACCATTTTACTACTGACTGCACAGAACATAGAATGGCATAATTAACTTCATTATTTCTTATGAAACATGTATTGGCAAGCCCAGCATCAATCAAAGATTGATCGTAAATGGGGAGTATTAATCTATTGAAGTAAGCCATTCCAATCTGAATCACAGGTTTACACCATAACTTTGCCTTGTATTTCATCCTTTTAATTTCTTTTTAATGACACTGTTTACATCTGGTTCAAACTTGGCGATTATTTGCGATGGGCAGCGCCGCCTGGTTTAATTGATATGTTGTGTCTGCTTGTAATCTGCACGATTTTTCTCCAGTTCCATTCCGTTCCCTTTCAATTAACTGACAATCATGTATTTATAAGGGTGCAGCAATGTCAATGTTGTTGGATAGGAAGTGGTCATTAAGGGCGCCAATGACCGCCAGCGACGCTGACAGGGCCAATAAAAACGAGGAACAGAGGTTCAATAAACGCAATATGGCTTATTAATAGGCAAAATGGATGACTAACGTTTCTCACAGCTGATGAGAGACTACTTTCGCGTGGTTTGGCCGCTTAATATTTAATTAAAATTGTCGTTTGCGGCAGGTTTTTTTGCTTTATTGTTTCATTTCTGAATGAAGCTTGTCCGAGACATAAAAATGGGTTCAGACGAGTCTACCTGAATGATACATGGTGGTGTTTTGCACCGCTCCTGAGTGGGAAACGCTACTTTCGGGATTTCACATGAAGAAGACAGGCAAGGCAATCCATATATAATAAAACTCGGCAAAAACTAGTTAATCCCAGCACCATTGCAAGCCTGCGAGCCACCAAGATGCAAGTTGAAGGCTTGTAGATTATAAAAGATGTGGGATCGAGACAATGTGGATAGAGATTGAAGATACTCTTTCCTTGCCAGGCATCGAATCTCTGAAGTTCATTGCTGAGAAAATCTTATGTTCACAACACACATGTTTTCGCCTTTTATTTGGTTTTCCAACATGGCGAATGCTGTGGACCACGTCCTATCCGTTTGGAAGCAAGCAGTTAATGATGAGAAAAAATTGAAAAATACTCTACTTAATTGATCACGGAATCAGATTCGAAGTTTTCAAGCTACTGGCTATGTGAATCGATATAATGCATCTGGATTCTGGGGAGTTGTCATCCCAAACATGATAATTAGACTTATAAATTCTAGATTTTATACGCACACACTAATAACAGCTTTTTGGCATGTTTGTTTACAATATTTTTTGCTGCAAAAGTTTACAGCGAGAAACATTGTAATCAAACATGCAAACAAGCAACCTGTTATAAAACCTGGGTAGACAGGTTGGTAAACACATAACACTTTGTGGTGTGGGCCCATTCAAAAACGACGCATGTTGCGAATTCAGAAAGTGGAGAATTCCGGGAACTTACCGTTAACGCAAATTTCACTTTCAAATTATGGAATCTTCATCATTTCCCTCGTCTTCCATTTCCAATTTCTTGTGTCTTCTAGAACACTTTCAATATTATTATAATCGAAATCTCCATTTCCATTCTTCGTAATTCTCCAACTTCTCATAATTCTGAAATGTCTTCATATTCACGTGTGTCTTTTTTTATTGACGTGATTATAAACCGTAAATTTCCCCATGTAATCTAATGCCTGGTTCACAATGGAGCAACCGGCGTCAAAAGTTGAGCGTCGCGCGATCTGCGCATGCGCGTCACGTGGGCTTCTGACGCGTTTATGACGTTTCA
>JAQGBW010005512.1:0-11888 GCA_034698625.1 Julus scanicus
ACACAAGTTTTAAAAGTCCATGCTATCAAAATTTGAAAAAATCATTGTTTTTGCGGGTTTTTTGGTGCTGGAGAAAACTCTCTTTACAAAGTATCAGTTTTTATCGCAGATTATGAAAAACAGGGCGATTTCCTGTCCAAAAAGCCCAAAACGGCGATAATCGAGTCATTATTGGCGGAGTTACAGTGGTTTAAAGATTTCCTCGAAATATGATTGACAGCTCGGTTTAACCACCCCCCCCTCCCAAACTTTAAAGTGCTGTATCTCGGCTAAAAATCGGTTGTTTTTCAAACCGTATGGTGTTTTGGAAAGACAACGATGCCCTCTTTTATATTCTGCAAAGAAATTTGAACGATTTTCAAAATTAAAATTTTAGTTGACATTTCTGTCACTAGATGGCGCCAACCGTCATACCAAACTTTCAAAAACCTTTAAACCGCTGTATCTCCGTCAATTCTTGGTTCGTCGTCACAGTTTTAGGTGCATTCGACGCCAATTGATCTCCTCTATCATAATCTGTAACAAAAAAGCTAGTTTTAAAAACTCAATGATCGAAAAAAGCTTAAAAAGCATTGATTTTGAGGGTTTTCAGGCTCTGGAGAAAAATCTACTTGTCGGAGCGTTGTTTTGAATGCAGATTATGAAAGAGCAGGTCGTTTTCAGTCCAAAACACCAAAAACCACGAAACTCGAGTGATTATTAACGGAGTAACAGCGTTTTTAAGCTTTACTCGACAAATGAGAAACTGCTCCGCTAAACCACGCCCCCAAAATTCGAAGCGCTGTTTCTCGACTAAAAAAGGCTTTATTTTAGGGCTGTTTGCTGTTTTAGAATGATATTTGTCTCATCTTTCATAATTTGCAGCGAAAAAGCATGTTTTAAAAGTCCATCCTATCAAAACCTGCAAAAATCATTGTTTTTTGCGGGTTTTTTGGTGCTGGAGAAAAATCTCTTTAAAAAGCAGCAGTTTTTATCGTAGATTATGAAAAAGAGGGTCATTTACTGTCCAAAACACCTAAAATAGCGATAATCGAGTCATTATTAGCGGAGTTACAGCGATTTTAAGATTACCTCCAAATATGATTTACAGCTCGGATTTACCACGCCCCCGAAACTTTAAAGCGCTGTATCTCGGTTAAAAAACGGTTGTTTTTCAACCCGATTGGTGTTTTCGAAAGATAACGATGCCCTCTTTCATATTTGTTAAAGAAGTGAAACAACTTCGAAAATAGACCAATAATTGGCTGAGCAACAGCTTTTGGAATTTGTGGGGGTGGAAGACGATGAGAGGGTGGTCAATTTTTTTCAATATCTTGAAAACGTGTATCTCGATTAAATATCGCTCGATTTTTACACGATTTGGTGTTTTCGAAGTTTAACAACGTGCTCTTTCATAATCCAGAATGTGAAATGCAAAAATAATGGTTTTTGCAGTCTTTTCGAACATTGCCTTTTGAAACTTGAAGTTTTATTTTGACTTCAGATTATGAAAGAGGACGTCATTTGGCTTCGAAAAAACAAAAAACTGTGAGAATAGAGCAGGAATTGGCAGAGCCACAGCGTTTTTAGGATTTACAAAAAAATATTAAAGACGTATTGAGAACATTGGCCATTCACTCATCGTTTTTCACCCCCAAAATATTCAAAACGCTATGTCTCGGTAAATTATCACTCTTATTCAAACTTTTTTTTCACTTTATTGACTAGAGTGACGTCTTTTTTCAGAATCTGTCATAAAAACACGATTTTATGAATAAAACACAGCGAAAAATGGAAAAACAACGGTTTTTGGGCTGTTTTCGAACATTGCATTTGAAAAGTTTGATTTTTGACTTCGATTTATGTAAGAGGACGTCATTTGGCTTCGAAAACACTTAAAAGTGAGAGAATAGAGCAAGAGTTGGCTGATCCACAGCGTTTTAAATATTTTGTTGAAAATTGACCACCCACTAGCCGTCTTCCACCCACAAAATATTTAAATTTGACACTGAAGCGTTAAGTTCCTTAACGTAAGTAACGTTCTCTTCCATAATCTATGATTTAGATGTATATACCAAATGAAATATATTTGTCAATTAACGCAATAAATCCTATGCGTTTTATTGTTACTTGAATAAGTTGTTCTAAGGCCATCGGTCAATAATCTTTATTGTTTTAAACAATGAATGTATAGAATAAGAAAAAAAGAAATAGCGTTATTGTTATAATGCTACCAGTGGTTAATTAAGTCAGCTGACTATGGTAGATTAAAGGAAATTTCCAGAAGTGGATCAAAAATTCAAGTACATTTCCCAATTTTCAAGAAGATTTGTCAGTTTCTTTAAGTATTTTAACACGTGCAATAAACAAAGACACCACAATGCACAACATATATGACAGACGTGTTTAATATAACATTACAAATGTAGGACACAATTTACGCTACATTATGCAATACAGTAAATACAAGATAAAACCATGAAGAATATGACAAGATTACCAGTGAACAAACTGGAATATATCGGTGAGCAACAGGTGGAAGGAAGCGTAAATACTTGATAGAAGAGTCAGTCACGCATTTTTAACCAGTCATATCACAAGACTAAATTATATGATAATGTTATGTCATTGTTTCTCTATAGCTTCTCGTAACCTAAAGACATTTAAAATTATAAATTAGACCCATGTTCTATTCAGAAAATAACGCAAACATATTTTACCTAAAAGATTTCGTTAAAAATGAATAGTTTTAAATCAATTGCAAATTAGATTTACCATTATTAGGAATTGTAATTTCATGCTTATAATGAGTGGTGAAGTTGTGCACTTACCATATCACAAGTGGTATCTTTACAATCTCTACAAATTTCTGATTTAAATCATCATAAAATGTAGGGTTCAGCATAACTCCGAGATTTTAAAAACGAAAATAATTAGGATGATTAGATGCACTTGCAATGGGCATACATGTATGTGTATTATCTATTCTTTCAAGATGTGTAATGGCAAAAAATGGTAACAAAAAGTAATTGCGAGTATTTAAAATTGACCGAGGGGGATGGGAAGGTGAGGATGGATGAGGAGAAGGAGGTGAGGATGAAGTAGGAGGAGGCAAGGATGAAGGAAAAGGTTGAGAAGGTGAAAATGGAGGAGGAGGCGAAGATGAAGATAAGGTGGGGATGGTAAGAATGTTTAAGATGTAAGTGGAAGAGCAGGTGAATACGAAAGAGGAAGAGCAGGAAAAAATGTAAGAGGATGAGGAGGTGAGGATGAAGGAGAAGGTGAGGATGGAGGAAGAGGTTGAGATGGTGAGGATGGAGGTGGATGATGAGATGAGAATATGGTGGGGTCGGTAAAGGAGGTGAAGATGTAAGAGGAAGAGGAGATGAAGATGTAAGAGGAAGAGGAGATGAAGATGTAAGAGGATGGGAAGGTGAGGATGGATGAGGAGGAGGAGGAGGAGGAGGCGAGGAGGAAGTAGGAGGAGGCAAGGGAAAATGTTGAGAAGGTGAAAATGGAGGAGGACGCGAAGATGAGGATAAGGTGGGGATGGTAAGAATGTTCAAGATGTAAGTGGAAGAGCAGGTGAATACGAAAGAGGAAGAGCAGGAAAAGTTGTAAGAGGATGAGGAGGTGAGGATGAAGGAGAAGGCGAAGGTGAGGATGGAGGAAGAGGTTGAGATGGTGAGGATGGAGGAGGAGGATGAGGAGATGAGAATAAGGTGGGGTCGGTAAAAGAGGTGAAGGTGTAAGAGGAAGAGGAGATGAATATGTAAGAGGGTGAGGAGGTGAGGATGGAGGAGAGGGAAGTGAGTAAGGAAGGATTGAATGGAGGCAGCAATCGCCTTGGTTGGAGGTAGAGGCGTCCAGGGATGATTCCCGGGCATCCATAGAGATTCGGTTTATGTTTATTTTCCACATGTAGGTCTCAAATAATTAAAAAAAACTCAAGCTTCGTGAGATCAGTAACGAACTCCTATCTTACAGGAAATCATTTCTTTAAACTAAAAGAAGAACTTCTAATTTTTCCTCCAATCTCGTTGGGTCTGGGTTTTTAACAAATGTACAGTTTATGCAACCTATTCTGAAAACAACAAATATGTGATAACAAAAATAAATATCAAGAATTGAGATAAGACTTGATTGCAGGATTAGATATGTACCCACCGCATATCGAAAGCAGAAAAATGGCTGAACATTTATTTCAGACAATTTCAGTCGTCAAAGATTTAACAAGCATGTTTCGAAAAAGCTAATGATAATTACTAATTTATACATATATTTTATCTACAATGGCGTCAAATGCAACATCTAACGTAACCGAGGTAAAGTAATATTATTTAAAGCAATCATTTGGCTGAAATTTTGTGTTGAAAAGTTTGATACGATTTCGCTTTAAATGTTAGTCCTAAAATGTGCTCCAAAATCCAATTTTGATAACTTCAGTGTTACAAACTAGCCAGAACAGAATTCGATAGCCCAGAAATTATAACACTATTTTGATTTACACAGGTTGAGGGGGATCTCTACTGGAGATGTAAATACTGTTGTTACAAAAATCAAGCTTTGCAGCGAGGTTGCAAAATTTGCAGAAAATCTCCAGGAAACCAGACAGAATACCTAACGATGGAAGATTGGGACTTGCAAGAAGTCAAAAGTCGCAAGCACATGGAGAAACTAGAAATTAGTGAAAAACTTAACACCAGATTAAGCAGTTCTGTGAGTAACTGCCTAAACACGATTATTACTTTCATATAATATTGGTAGATTAATTTTGACCAACAAATGTTTTCGTTCTAGGACATTATAGAAAGGCTTCTTATAAAAAACCGTGAACTAAACCAAGAAAAAGCTGAAATTGCTTACCACTTAATCAAGATTGGACACGCAAAGACCAGAGCCACTAAAGCAGCCATCGAATCAGAAACTTTGGAGGATGCACAGAAAATATGCTCCAAGCAAAAGGAGATTGAGGTGAGAGGTTTCTCAAGTTTATGGACATTTGGTTTGGTGAAGAGATTTTTTCAATCATTTTCATCTTTTTTTATCCAGAAACGTGTGATGGACTTGGTGGGAGATGGCATCTTTAGCTCTTACAAAAAAGCCACATTGGCGGTCATGCTGATGGACAAGGGACACGAAAGAATAATGGCCGTCCATGCAGCCCGGTCCTGCGAGGACATCAGAACAGCGGAGGAATTCTTGAAAAAAGTTTTCCAGATTGGCAGTCAGTGTTTTTCCATCAAAAATGTAAGATTAAACTAGTTTTCTTTTAATGTTTTCTTCCTCCTGCTTTGTTTTCCTCTCTGATGTCTATAGAGGAAGACAGGAAGTTAACATATTCTGGTCTCTTCCTTCTCAACCTTCCTTCCTTCCTCCCATGCATTTCCTTGCAGTCGCCACACGGCTCTTCCTCTGCTCTCTTCCATGGACTTTACAAAAAATCTACCAAACTAATTCCAAATTGTATCATTGCATGAATTCAGCTAGAAGAATGCATTGAAGCAATTTTAACCAATGATAAGACGATGATCATGGACAAGGCAACAATTGCAGGCAAACTGGTATTACTCGGCTATGATAAGGACATGGCCATCCGATTCGCCAAGGAGGTAGATTCCTTCGAATTGGCCATGTGTGCATGCATGAAGGAATTAAACATCCAGGTAAGACTCATCAAAAAATTTCCAGAAGTTTCAAGAGTCCAAAATGTGCAAAATGTGTATCTTATCCAGGATCGAATCAAAGATTTGGTTGAAGAAGAAATTCTTCCCAACCGCACGAAGGCCGAAATTGCTGTCAAACTCATGGATATAGGACACAGTAAGAAAGAGGCAATCTTGGCAGCCAGAAACTGCACAAACCTTGAAATGGCACTGATTTCGTTTCTAAAAGAATGTCATATTTGCATGGGTCATTTTCCAGAAAATGAGGTAAGTGTGCGAGACAGCAGAACCAAATGAGAGGTCAAAGGCTTTGCAGAAAGCAATTTTTCAAAATTTGAATTTTTTATAGATGATTTCGATGCCGTACTGTCCTCATTCGTGCTGTCGCGACTGCACAAAGGAACATTTTACAGTAAGCATTCGAGAAAAAACTGTTGTCAATATATTATGTCCATTTTGCAACGAGCCAGATCTACGGAACACCTGCGAAGATGATGCCAACAACTATTTCATGTTTTTAAGTGCTTTAGTAAGTATTGGTATGCACTCATTTCTTAAAAAAAAATGTTATTACTAGAATAAAATAAATTTGAAATACTTACAGCTTCAAAGAATAATTGAGCCCAGTGTCTACGATGTCCTCCAGACCAAATTAAGAGATTACGCTCTGATGAGGGATCCAGATTTTTTCTGGTGCAAAAACTGCAAGGTAACAAAAATATAACATCAGCTACAATTTTGGTGAATTTATGAGAAATTTATGGTGAAGTACATGGATTTTTCCTAGAGTGAGTTTGGATTTTATGTGGATCCTCGCGGTAGACGGCTTGTCTGTCCCCAGTGTGATATGGCAATATGTGTCCAGTGCAAAGAAATCGTTAAGTATAACCAGTCGTTAAATTTAAGTTTGGTAATAATCCTTTCATAACATAATGTTTTCTGCAGTGGAATGATAAACATCAGGGAATGTCTTGCAAGGAGTTTGCAGACTCGAAAGTGGCCGAACAATTGCAAAATGAACAGAGCGACATACGAGCATATTTAAAAGAAAGAGGAATAGGCAAGTTATTTGAGCCCTGCCAAAAACGAACTTAAGAAAGACTTTAAAAAACTTAAGTTATTCTTTAGTTTTTCTTCAGTTTTTTGCTTAGATTTCGTCTAAAATGCAGTTTTTCTGCAGTTTCACTTCAAAAGTTGAGTTTTTCTGAAGTTTTTCTCAAGTTCATTTTGGGAAAAAATGAACTTAATGAAAACTAAGTTATTCTTTAGTTTTTTTGCATAGATTTCGTCCAAACTGCAGTTTCACTTCAAAAGTTGAGTTTTTCTTAAGTTTTTCTCAAGTTCATTTTGAGAAAAAATGAACTTAAGAAAAACCAAGTTATTCTTTAGTTTTTTTGCATAGATGTCGTCCAAACTACAGTTTCACTTCAAAAGTTGCGTTTTTCTCAAGTTTTTCTCAAGTTCATTTTGGGAAAAAATGAACTTAAGAAAAACTAAGTTATTCTTCAGTTTTTTTTGCATAGATTTCGTCCAAACTGCAGTTTTTCTGCAGTTTCACTTCAAAAGTTGAGTTTTTCTAAAGTTTTTCTCAAGTTCATTTTGAGAAAAAATGAACTTAAGAAAAACTAAGTTATTCCTTAGGTTTTTTTTTGCATAGAATTCGTCCAAACTGCAGTTTCACTTCAAAAGTTGAGTTTTTCTTAAGTTTTTCTCAAGTTCATTTTGGGAAAAAATGAACTTAAGAAAAACTAAGTTATTCTTTAGTTTTTTTTTGCATAGATTTCGTCCAAACTGCAGTTTCACTTCAAAAGTTGAGTTTTTCTTAAGGTCATTTTTGGCAGGGAAAGTTCCTTATAATATAAGGAGAAATATCTCAACATAAATTCAATTTTTTCAGTGTGTCCAAATTGCTCATACGAATACGAACTTGCGAGAGGAGGTTGCATGCACTTCACTTGTGTGCAATGCAAATATCAGTTTTGTTGTGGATGCAAACAGGGATTCCATGCAGGAAATGTGAGAAATAAAATTGCTTCAGAACAGGTCGTTTTTCATAAACGAAACCCTTTTAAATTAACTTATTTTTCCTGTTTTACCAGAAATGTGGGCGATTTGCCAGTTGTGGTCGTCTGGGTCTACACTCGCATCATCCCAGAAACTGTCCCTACTTTATAAGGGACAAAGACGTAGATCTCTTGAAGAAACTTTTAAAGGTATTATTATGTGAATGTTATACGTCAGAACAAAGTGATTAAAAAATTGGTAATGTTTTTGAATAATGTAGGACAACGACGTTCCCTGTATTGATGAAAGCGAATGCGGTAAATTCAATGTTTCTGGAAAATGTCCGGTGATGGAGCAGAAGGAAATTCAGACTAGTTTAAAAGATGAGATTTGCGGGAGCAGAATCGCCAAGGACCAAGCCGGACTCTGCATGTAAGTAAGATAATCCAATTTTACGGATTCCTGCGTTATAAAATCGATTTCAATTAAAAGTAAGCACTTACCAGGAAACATTACCGGGAATTCCTTGCCGGACTCATTGTAAAGCACAAGTTGGACCCAATTTGGATAATGGACATCCAGGATCTCCAAAATGAATTAAGGAGAAACGAAAAAGATGTGCGAAAGGAAATAGGGGAAACGGTGGAGAATTACAAGAGCCGACTAAGAAAGGTCAATATCAAAGAGTTCACTTATTTTTAAAATTAGAGACTTAATACTCCCAGGACATTACTAGGTTTTATGAAAATAAAGTACACTGTTGAACTTATTTTCTTCCAGATAATATGTAATGAGATTCCCCTTCCAGAAGTACAGAAGATTTGATTGTTTGGTTGGTTTCTTAACATGTTTAAGCCTGTCAACTGTTACGGTTATGAAATAGAAAAAATTTACTTAGAAACGTTGAATTGTTTTGTTCTTGCAAATGTTAACCTGCAATTTTTAATAAAGAAGGTGATTTACTATGAAAAAACAAACATAATAGACAGAATTGAATCTTTCCTAAGCTACATACCATATGTTGCTCCAGAAAATTTTGGAATCTGGAATTTATATAAAGTTAATACTGCAATATGCATGTGTGACTTTAAAACAATAAATGTATTATTCTGCAAGGCTCATTGTTTTTCCATAAAATATGAATTTAAAAAATTCAAATACATACCCGTTAAATCTGAAGAAAGGAACTTAAGATATTAAGTTATCATTATATTTTTCAATGCGATTTTGAGTAAACTCAGCAGAATTTTTTTTCAAAATCTTTATTTGGAAGACAATTTCATCATTGACCTTTTGGGTTTCCAAAACCTTTGCAACAGAAGCCTAGAAATAACATCGAGCCACTTATTTCGAATCACCGAATTGAGAGCCTGCATTGTGAAATTGTCAGATGTGTCTTTTTGGCAATACCAATAAAGTTTGAATTTTGTGTCGTTTTGTTTGTGTTGAAATACCTGAATAACGTCTCTCATCTAAATTGAAAAATAAACAAATTTAACTCTGTCAATTTTGTTAAAAAAAAAAGCTTTTTATAGTAATTAAAGTATTAAATTAACTGCTTACTTTAATGCTATACTTGTATTGGTAAACGGGCAGTTCGCTTTTGCCAGCATGTTTTTTAACGATGAACAAGATGAGTTTTTCAAACAAGAAAACATGTAAACTATGAGGACTTCTAGAAGTTCCATGCCAGACGAGAAGTTCATCCAGATTTAACAGGGAACCTTGATCCACTAAGTTAATCTACAATGATATAAAATTAAGCCACGGTGACATTTTCAAACAAATAAATAGTAACTCGACTCTTAATACGACCAGAAATTAACTTACTCCTAACTTACTGAGACCTTCCATACTTAGATAATCGTTAATGTGTGCCAAACTTGCATCGAGCATGTTTTTTGCTTTCACTAAAGATTCGTACTCGGGTTCACCTTTTTTGATCATACTTAGAAACTGCGTGAAAAACAACGGATATTGTCCTAATTTTTGAACAGGTTTGATCAAATAGCTGCAAAGGCCCATGAAGTCGCCTAATTCCTTTTGTTTACTCTTGAGGCAAAAAAATTAGTTTAATTATGCCATTTTATTAATAAACATCCGAAAAACAAATTTAATTTCAAATTCTGATTAACTTACCGCAAAATGGGCTGATCCAAATTCGCTCATTATTTTGTTGGAGTTAGGGTAGTTTGTGTTATATATGACGTACATAGATAAAATATCGAATTCCTGTTGCAAATAATAACATTAATTGTGAAATATTGACAAAAGTACTGAATAAAAAATCCCTATGATAATTTAATGTCCCTTACGTGGTCTAAAAAACACTGTGCAATCAAAGATACATCGTGTTCGCATTGTTTTAATTTCGGAAGTAATGATTGATGAAATGTATAAATTTCCTTGATGTTTGCAAAAATTAAATTTTGTTTACCAACAAGTTGTTTTGGAATGCTACCCTGCAGTTCTGGCATATAGTTCTGTACAAGAACAAAAAAAAGAATAAATTTACTTTCTAATAACGACTTCAATGTGCAAACAGCAGTGAAAATCATACCGAAATAACGTAGTTTAAATTTTCGATATATGTCTGTTCAGTTTTTATAAGCTCTTTTACAATAAAGCTGATGATTTTTTGTTTTGCTTTAAGCAAAACAGTTTCTTCCAAAGCATCAAATTCTTTAGTGATACCGTTCTAAAAAAATTGAAAAAATATGGAACAAAATGAATATGCAACATAAGATAAAGAAACCGAGCTAACGAAATATAAATATTACGCTTTGTCTCTTTAATACTTTGGAGTGCCGATGTTTCTGAGAATCGAGGTTACGGCATTCTAAAGTAAATTACAATATTCTATTTAATATAGGTGTCAAATTAATTTGTTACTTTCAAAAACTTAAGTTTCGGTACTATACCTTTTGCACAAGCAATTAATTTTGAAAATTCCAAACAGCTCACACCATCGTGTTGTGGCTTCCACTGAAATTATTTTGGTTAAAGAAATAAAACAAAGTATACATACTCTCGCATGAAAATTTCGAAACACAATCTTACAACAAACAAAATTTTAAGAAAACTATACCTCTTTGCCACATTGTATACAGAAAGCAGTGCTACAATTCCTGCAGCACAACCGCCGGCCATCGGTATCGGTGTAACACCGAAATTGGCACTAAATTTCATAAATTGTATTGATTCTAAATTCCAATTTTGTTAAGACATTTAAAGCAGATGTAACTTACATTGGGACATTTACGGACGCTCGGATCTGCATCCAAAACAAAATCCCGGAGCTTGGTTTCCAAAAGATCGTAAACATCTCCATCCAAAATGTTCCGCAACTAAATCCAATTGATAAGTGTGATATAAACAAATCTAATTTTACTACCTCAATGTTCTACGACTTACTGCTTGACCGAGGTTGCTGAAATATTGCCATACGAGCTCGATATCCGTGAGCTTGGGTTCCGAGCAGGATGGACATACAACATCCCTGATGTCATTTTTCTGGATGGATACTGTGAAATGATATTTTACACACTGCTTGCAAAGTCTGTGTTTGCAGGCATCCATTAACAACATCTAACAGAACAGTTTCAAAATTAACAACATAAATACCTGTATTGTACGTAGTAACAGAATGTAATAAAATTTGATACTCGCCTCATTTTTTGCAAAACTACGTTTGCACATTTTACATGCCGAATCACGATGCTGGTTCTTTTCGCATATAATTTCTTGTTTGCATGGAAGGTTCTGTTGATTAACCTTTTCGTTTTTTTCGTCTTTTACCAAAGTGTTTTTCTGAAAATACAATATTTTGTTTCATTATCCGCTTGGAGGAATTTGCCTAATTTAAATGTACAGGATCAGTTTTCCACAAAAAAAAATATTCAAGCTATTTCAGAAAATATCAAACATGAACAATAAAATTGAAAACAAACTTTTATCACATTCTATACATGCCAAGATTAATCTTAAATAAACAATCAATTTAAAAAAAATAACCCAACGACCCATAATTTAGGTAGTGTTTTGTACCCAGATTTCTTAAACAATTCATCTTGAGAAAATTAAAATCAGAACACAATAGTTCAAACTTACTGAAACTTGATTGTCTACAACTTGATTGTCCACAGATAATGTATCGGAATGTGAACCATTTAATATACAATTCTGCCTTCTGTTTTCCAGTAGCATTCTTTTTTTAAGTCTATATTCAATCCGTAGCAC
>JAQGBW010005513.1:0-11887 GCA_034698625.1 Julus scanicus
ACAAATTTCATCTATGAGCCAATTTCATCTTTGTGCATATTTCACCTTCGAACAAATTTCATCTTTGAGCCAATTTCATCTTTGCGCATATTTCATCTTTAAACAAATTTTATCTTTAAACAAATTTCACCGTTGAACAAATTTCACCTTTGAACAAATTTCATCTTTCAACAAATTACATCTATGAACAAATTTCACCTTTGAACAAATTTCACCTTTGAACAAATTTCATCTATGAGCCAATTTCATCTTTGTGCATATTTCACCTTCGAACAAATTTCATCTTTGAGCCAATTTCCTCTTTGTGCATATTTCATGGTAGAAAAAAATTTAATTAAAAAAGTTTTGCTTTTGAACAAAACTCCTCAAAATATTTAAAACAAAATTTTAAGCAACCCCAGATTTTATTGAATTTTAAAAACATTTCATCAAGAATTTAGATGTTTCACTTTGATATTTAACACTAGTGTACAGCAGGATAAAACTTGTTCAAAGATGGCGCCACAATGTACAAGTTTAGTAAGTTAAAGAAAATAAATATATTAACGTTATTGAACGGCCTGAGGGCGGATCTGGTTTCCTGTCGATGGTAGAATCCGATCTGGATTTGGATCCAGGAATCGATACGATCCTGTTTGCGTTTCCGAGTCTCAACAACAAACCCCGTTATCGCGGAAACGACACGCCTTCGCCTGGCGAGGTCACGAAACGTGTTAAAAACGTGTCAAACTCACAATTCTAAAATGGCCAGATATGGTCAAATTCTGAAATGTCTTTCAACTCAGTTATGAATGGAATTGACATGCCCGCGAAATGATATGTCCATCAATGATTTCTAATGAAGCATCAGACTGGTGAATTTCAAATATGAAATTTGTTCAAAAATGAAATTCGATTAAATATGAAATTTGTTCATAGGGGAAATTTGTTCAAAGAAATTTGTTCAAAGGTAAAATTTGTTCAAAGAAATTTGTTCAAAGGTAAAATTTGTTCGAGGATGAAATTTGTTCAAAGGTGAAATTTGTTCAAAGGTGAAATTTGTTCGAGGATGAAATTTGTTTAAAGGTGGAATTTGATCAAAGATGAAATTTGTTCAAAGGTGAAATTTGATCAAAGATGAAATTTGCTTAAAGATGAAATTTGTTCAAATGTGAAATTTGTTTAAAGGTGGAATTTGCTTAAAGATGAAATTTGTTCATAGATGAAATTTGTTCAAAGGTGAAATTTGATTAAAGATGAAATTTGATCAAAGATGATATTTGCATAAAGATGAAATTTGTTCAAAGATGAAATTTGTTTAAAGAAATGTGTTCAAAGGTGAAATTTGTTCAAAGGTGAAATTTGTTCAAAGGTGAAATTTGTTCAAAGGTGAAATTTGTTTAAAAATGAAATTTGCTTAAAGATGAAATTTTTTCAAAGGTGAAATTTGTTCAAAGAAATGTGTTCAAAAGTAAAATTTATTCGAGGATGAAATTTGCTTCAAGATGAATTTTGTTCAAAGGTGAAATTTGTTCAAAGGTGAAATTTGTTCCAGGATTAAATTTGTTCAAAGGTGGAATTTGTTGAAAGAAATTTGTTCAATGATGAAATTTGTTCAAAGGTGAAATTTGTTCGAGGATAAAATTTGTTCAAAGGTGAAGTTTGTTCAAAGAAATTTGTTCGAGGATGAAATTTGTTCAAAGATGAAATTTGTTCGAGGATGAAATTTGTTCAAAGGTGAAATTTGTTCAAAGGTGAAATTTGTTCAAAGAAATTTGTTCAAAAGTAAAATTTGCTCACAGATGAAATTTTCTTAAAGATGAAATTTGTTCAAAAGCGAAATTTGTTCAAAGAAATTTGTTCAAAGGTAAAATTTGTTCGAGGATGAAATTTGTTTAAAGGTGAAATTTGTTCAAAGATCAAATTTGTTCAAAGATGAAATTTGTTCAAAGGTGAAATTTGATCAAAGATGAAATTTGCTTAAAGATGAAATTTTTTCAAAGATGAAATTTGCTTAAAGAAATTTGTTCAAAGGTGAAATTTGTTCAAAGGTGAAATTTGATCAAAGGTGAAATTTGATCAAAGATGAAATTTGCTTAAAGATGAAATTTGTTCAAAGGTGAAATTTGTTCAAAGATGAAATTTGTTCAAAGGTGAAATTTGTTCAAAGATGAAATTTGTTCAAAGATGAAATTTGTTCAAATATGAAATTTGCTTAAAGATGAAATTTAATGGGTTCAGGTGGAGGTGGAGCAAATTTCTTTAAGAAAAAGGGAATATTCAGGTTCGGGTAAGGTTGTAATTGGTGTGGGGTGAACTTTAAAATTTTATAGGGACCACGGATATGTGTATCTTCTCTGCTATGGAGACGTGGAAACACATATGGGATTAATTATAAATGGTCCATAATAATATATATATGAAAGTCATCTCTAGCAGTTTATTTCTTAAAACTGAAAGAAATAACAATCAACATAACTACAAACTGGATCTACTTGGCCATATCTGCACCAGATATGTAACTTCATCTTCAAATATAGTTCAGTAACGGAGGGCCACGAGTGATGGCGCCACAATCATACAAACCTTATTTATTCAACTCGTGTTATTGCTTGATGATTATTTGTGTTTTTGCTGCGTGTTTTTATATCTGGAAGTGAACCTGGTGACTGATGCAAGAGTCCAGCTCTCATCCATATTGCATAGGCGCCATAACACAACCGCAATTGCGGAATGTCCTTTAATAGGGCATAAAACGCCTTCTGGCAGACCATTTCTTCGCAATAGGAACTCATCAAGAATAATGAGGGATGTTTTCAGTGGATTTTTGCGGTCATCAAGAGACCCCAAGAGGTCAGAAAGAAAATCCTCCCCTTTCAATATCGGTTCTTCCACGTAGGACCTCCAGATTTGGGCAACGAAGTAATAACAGGTAGATATTGGACACTATGTAGATTGTTCACAAAAGTTGCCTTTGTATAAAATGAAATGTGAGAGAAATTACAAAGTCGATAAGTAGCCTTTAACGATTTTAGTACAAAACATTTTCGCAAACTGCATACATTCACATTGGGAGGTCAATGACCCTTAAGATGGTCGCCATGCAAGAAAGTGCCATTCAAAGGGCACGCAAGTATAACAAAAAAATTGCATAGTTTATTTTACTCAAAGGGGAATAATTCTTCACCTAGCAGCTGTTATATGAAACACTAAATTTTCAGTTTTAATAAAAAAGTAACTGACATAGGTAAAAAAAGGATATTTGTTGTTATACAAGTTACTACCTATTTTAATATCAAAATATCTCGCAAAATGTAAGAGATGGGGGAAATATAATCCTGATCCGAGGTGGGCATGGTCTCAAGAAATCGTCAAAATGTAACCTGACCATTATTTTTAAAAGACATTCAACGAATCTTGTGTGTCTTGCATTAAAGCTTATGTGTCTCGCGGTGAAGTTTACGTATCTCGTGGTGAAGCGTTCGTATCTTGCAGTGAAGCTTACATGTCTCGCGGTGAAGTTTGCGTGTATCTAGGTGAAGCTTACGTGACTTGTGGTGAAGCTTACCTGTCTCGCGGTGAAGTTTACGTGTCTCGTGGTAAAGCTTATGTGTCTCGCGGTGAAGCTTACATGTCTCGCGGTGAAGCTTACGTGTCTCGTGGTGAAGTTTACGTGTTTCGCGGTGAAGCTTATGTGTGTTGCGGTGAAGCTTAGGTGTCTCACGGTGAAGCTTACGAGTCTCGCGGTGAAGTTTACGTGTCTCGCGGTGAAGTTTACGTGTCTCGCGGTGAAGTTCATGAGTCTCGCGGTGAAGTTTACGGGTCTTGTGGTGAAGTTTACGTGTCTTACGGTGAAGTTTACGTGTATCTAGGTGAAGCTTACGTGACTTGTGGTGAAGCTTACATGTCTCGCGGTGAAGTTTACGTGTCTCGTGGTAAAGCTTATGTGTCTCGCGGTGAAGCTTACATGTCTCGTGGTGAAGCTTACGTGTCTCGTGGTGAAGTTTACGTGTTTCGCGGTGAAGCTTATGTGTGTTGCGGTGAAGCTTAGGTGTCTCACGGTGAAGCTTACGAGTCTCGCGGTGAAGTTTACGTGTCTCGCGGTGAAGTTTACGTGTCTCGCGGTGAAGTTCATGAGTCTCGCGGTGAAGTTTACGGGTCTTGTGGTGAAGTTTACGTGTCTTACGGTGAAGTTTACGTGTCTCGCTGTAAAGCTTACGTGTCTCGCAGTAAAGCTTACGTGTCTCGCGGTGAAGCTTACATGTTTTGCAGTGATATTTTTACACGTACAACATGTATACACGTGTAAAAATGTAGACGTGCATGTCCATAAAAGGCCTATATATGACTTTTCCACTCGGGTAAATAATGAATACAGGAAGATTGAGTATAGGTTGGTGGCCATCTTTGGGATCTTGACCATATATTTATGCCCAATGAAAGGAGGCTTGTATTCAGAGGCGGAAGTGCATCTTGGCACGCGATGTCCAGGTGCGTACGAGTGTTTAATTGGCAGTTATCAGCTGCCTGTGCAACTAATTAACGCTTGTGACCATCCAGAGGATCAATAGGGATTGGCCGTTAATGGACTAACAATGCCTCTCGCTGCACATAAACAACCACTAATGCCCACGCATCACAACTCTCTTCTTAGAACGAGTGAAAAAAATAATGGCATAAGAACAATAGAAGAAGAAAAGAAACAAATATGGCCGACACGGTGCCTCAATAAGTCAGAGTGGGAAAAAAATCCAAATGACCATTAGGGACCCTAATGATCCCTGTGGAGAAAGTTAATTTTTTGTAATACAGTATTATGTCGTGTGTTGACTCCATTTTCAGTGTGGAAACATTACTTAGGAGCCATGTTTAGATAATGTTTTTCCATATATGGTAGACCAGAAATAAGACTTCTCCCTAACCCCAGTCCACACTGTGTTCATTTTGAACATAATCTACCCCCCTCGCTCCTCATAGACTGCCTAAGTTTTTTGAAAAATAGGGTGTCCAGAAAACTTATTGGATCATACAAAGGTCCATCCTATAAACTTCCAAAGACCCACCTTACTTTCTCCATATATGGTAGACCAGAAATTAGACTTCTCCCTAACCCCTGTCTACACTGTGTCCATTTTGAGCCCAATTTTACATTACCCCCTCTCATAGACCTCCTTAATTGTTCTGAAAAATAGGGTGTCCAGAAAACTTATTGAATCATACAAACGCCCATCCTATAAACTTCCAAAGACACACCTCACTTTCTCCATATATGGTAGACCAGAAATTAGACTTCTCCCTAACCCCTGTCTACACTGTGTCCATTTTGAGCCCAATTTTACATTACCCCCTCTCATAGACCTCCTTAATTGTTCTGAAAAATAGGGTGTCCAGAAAACTTATTGAATCATACAAACGCCCATCCTATAAACTTCCAAAGACACACCTCACTTTCTCCATATATGGTAGACCAGAAATTAGACTTCTCCCTAACCCCTGTCCACACTGTGTCCATTTTGAATATAATCCACCCCCCTCGCTCCTCATAGACTGCCTTAAGTTTTTTAAAAAATAGGGTGTCCAGAAAACTTATTGGATCATACAAAGGCCCATCCTATAAACTTTCAAAGACCCACCTCACTACCAATGGGGCATTTCCTGACCTCCAAGGGAAATTCCAGCATAAAATTGGTATTTAACACAAATTTAAGCATAATTTCAGACTTTCTGAAGGTTTTCAAGATTCGAAATAATGTTGTAATTTTGCAATGTGATATAATGTTAGTCTACTTAATAATGTTCGCAGTTAAAATTGATTAAATAGTTATTTTCTAGTTTTATTATAAGCACGTGAAGAAAGCCACAGGCTTTTGAAATCACGTTGTGAAAATTGAATAAATATTTGACAGTGACATCACTTTGCCACCGTTTCCCCACATTGAACAATTTGTCTGCTCCAGTTATCTTCTTGGATTTAAAGTTGACATTTTAGGGTACTCCCATTTTTGTGCAAGCAAATAAGTTGATTTCGCCTTTACTCAACTGGGAAAACCCCTTCGTCATCACCAGTAAACTGCACACTTTAATTTTTTCAAGTTTATTTATTTAAAGAAAATATGGGACAAGTTGTCATCGATTAATCAAAAAGAGAGATCTGGAGCAGACAAATAATTAGGCTTAGAGTAATGACAACTTAGTGATTTAGTGACTCTGTTATATCTCATTTTAATTACTAAATTTTTAGCATTGCAAGCAACTGAATTCGTTTTTAAACTACTACACTAAATAATTTTATCAAGAAAAGTAAACACACTTAGAAAAAGTAAACAAACCGCTCAGCAGGGGGCCAATTTAGGTTTTCACCTGGGATTTCTCAGAAAGGAATAGGCATTGACACCTCTTGGGAACTATTAGCAAACACAGTTATAAGTACAGTAGAACATCTGCTAATCCTAACTAATTGGGGCTGGGACCTGTTTGGATCATACAAAAAATTTCTGTAAATAAATATATAATAGAGAGGAAGCATTAGAGATAAGAAATCTTTCTTTACCTAAGTGTATGATATTTCAATCATCATTCTAAAAA
This sequence comes from Julus scanicus, assembly GCA_034698625.1. Classification (NCBI taxonomy): domain Eukaryota; kingdom Metazoa; phylum Arthropoda; class Diplopoda; order Julida; family Julidae; genus Julus; species Julus scanicus. Next base: position 6,565 of record JAQGBW010005513.1, read on the forward strand.
ATGTACCCAGCAAATGTGAATTAATCCCTCAACTCCTTACTAAAATGACTTCCTTACCAACTCCCTCCAACCCTTGTCCCCTCTGCAAGGATGATCATTGGACTGGTATCACCTCCTATATTCCTGCCCTCACCATTTCTCATTAACAATACTAACAGTAAAACTTGTCTAAAAACACTCTTGGGGTGGGGGAAAAATGCTGTTAGACAGGTTCATTTATACATGGGTCGCCAAGTTGGGACTGAAAGGAACAAAAGGTTGATTGAACCAAAAAGGTAAGTTACACAAAGATAAATAAAACGAAACATAGTAACAGTCATAACCTGTTTTATTAACCACAAACTCAAAATAAATAGCCAAAACAAGAACCAAAATATAGGCAAGCCGGGCCGAGTATCGTATACTAGCTAGGGCTAGTGAAGTTGGGAACTTGGCACCAGCACATTTTATGCTTTTAGAGAGGTTTTTATTTACACAGGATGCCTTTAGACGCATTCTACTGTAAATCGGACTTGTGTTCCGGCAAGATAGCGCACCGCATACACCGCTCGATAAACTGTTCAACTTCTCAATCGAGAGACTTCAGATTTTATATTACCTACCCTTTGGCCACCTAATTATTCTCGATTTAAACCCCATTGATTATTTCATCTTGGAAAATTTGGTGCAAAAAGTGTACCGAACAAAGATTCGTGATGTCAAAGTGTTAAGAAGCGGAATACTGACCGCTCGGGATGAACTAGTAGATAAATAGTAATTTAAGTTTATTATGTGATTACGCGCCCGACTTTATGATCAGGGGGATCAAAGACTGGGCCGTTGGTCAGGACAGCGTGAATAAGTCGATGGACCCGATTGCTCAAGTTTTTGCATTTAATAATTGACATTTTGTTATATTTTTTTGATTTTTATCATTGTCCAGGGACTGGCCAACTCTTAGGAAGGGAGTGTAACGATCCCCCTAAGGAATGTCCCGCCATATCAGGAATCTGTGATATGTAATAATTAGTGCAAGGAATTTGATTATGTAATGGAAGTTGATTATGTAATGGAAGTTTCCAGAAAGTTGTGTAATCACACCGCCCAGCTCGCCACCAGGTGATGTAAGATATATATATATATAGCGAGCCTGGGCCTGTATAAGTGCAGTACGGTTTTTGGGGTCTGATCGGGTTAGATCAGCCGTATGTTTATATGTGATCACTTATGGTTTTTTGTTCCTGAAAGTCCTGCGAGTATGTTAAATGCTGCATGTTTTCAGAATCTATAGCGTACTATTTGAGTTTTTTGGTGTGTTTTTTTTTTACTTTTCTGATTTTGGATTATTCGTGAAAAATAGCAAATGTGGCACAAAATCCACCCGGAAGTTTCTTGAGGGGTCAAAGGTCGAAATCCTCAGCGTGTGTTCTCGTATGTTATTACTCGTCTCGACAAACTTGTAACGTTGTGGGTCGATATTCTGTCGCCAAAATGGACAAATACAAATGCGACAAAAAAAATGAATATCGTGACCCCTTTTATGGTCCTGTAAATTCAGATCTTCAATGTTCGTGTCCGATTTACAAATAGCATTTCGTCGATATATTTTTTCAAAATATTCCGGATCGATAATATAATATTTTCTTGTTGTACATGACATGTTCAACATGCTGTATGTCCATTTCTGGAATTTTGGATCTCAAATTGAAATTAAAAAAAAAAAAAATTATGAAGATTGCCCTTTTCCACATTTTTAATGAACTTCTGGTTGAAATGTCGCAAACAATGTGTGACTATTGGACCACCAAAGATATTTTGACTGCTCCTTGGAACCTTTGTAAAGTTGGGACCAATGTCCCAATTCTCAGCAGTCGTTACGAAAACCTGAGTTGTCATGGCAACCGTCCATTTGCACACTCGGGTGTCATTGTTTCCATTTAAAATGGTTTGAAATTGCATCTGGGATCAGGAATGGTTTGAATCTTAATGGGACTTAACAGGCAGCTTTAACTGGACCCAATGGACAATGGTCAGTTTAAGCCCTAATCCTTTTGTGTGAGAACATTTACACCTAAATGAAATGTAAACGACGTGCGAAATTACACTTTTATATATCATCCTGTTTTACCTAATCAATTTAAAATTGTGGACGAGTCAATTATGCTAAGCTTATAAAATTGGATTTTCTTATTTATGACATGTCAATTAATACTCAAAGTAGCAAGTTTTATTCATTTATTATGATTTCCCAAGTTAATTTTTTTAATGTTTTTTTTCAAATTTACTTTAAAATTTATAATGAACATGTTAAGAACATGTAAACTGGCTGGAGATTACATAGTTTATTTAGTAAGATATGGTCTTTGAACCATGTCCTCCTTTGAGCCGTGTCTGTTGTCAAAGACATGCTCTTGGAGACATGTTCTTCACGCCATGTTCTTTAAACCATGGTGTCTAAGCCATGGTGTCCAAGGCATGTTCTCCAGGGCATGCTGTCCAGAACATGTTCCCCAAGCCTTGCTCTCCAGGCCATGCTCTCTAAGACATGTTCTCCAAAGCATGTTCTCCAAGACATTGTTCTCCAAGACATTGTTCTCCAAGACATTGTTCTCCAAGACATTGTTCTCCAGGACATGTTCTCCAAGATTTTGTTCCCCAGGACATTGTTCCCCAAGACATTGTTCTCCAAGACATTGTCCTCCAAGAGATTGTTCTCCATGGCATTGTTCCCCAGGATATGTTTTCCAAGAGATTGTTCTCTAAGACATTGTTCTCCTAAAGATTGTTCTCGAAAAGATTGTTCTCTAACACATTGTCCTCCAAGACAGGTTCTCCAAGAGATTATTCTCTAAGACATTGTCCTCCAAGACATGTTCTCCAAGACATTGTCCTCCAAGAGATTGCTCTCCAAGAGATTGCTCTCCAAAAGATTGTTCTCCAAAAGATTGTTCTCCAATACATTGTTTTCCAATACACGTCTTCTTTGACATGTTCCCTGACTCATGTTCTCTAAGCCATGTTCTCCAAGACATGTTCCCTGAGCCATGTTCTCCAAGAGACACTCACCAAGACATGTTTTATAAAATGTCCTACATTTCAGTAATCCACATTTCCCCATTTATTAACCAAATGTTTTTGAAATTTATTTTCTAAATAATGTTTCTCCAACTTATTTTATAATATAATACTTAATGAAAATCAAATATATACAACTGGTTGTGAATTCCCCAGATCAGTTTATCTGCTTTTTACCACCCCTTTTCCCCACCCACAAACGCAGCTGATCGTTGACCTTTCTCTTGAAATCATTCAATTTATATTAATCTTGAAATTATTAATGAGACACCCCTGTATGGTAGACAAACACGACCATCGAGGATTTTAAATATTTACCTTATTTAAACAAAACCAGTTGCTTTTGGTCACATAGAAAACCTTCGTTAATAATCTAATCGCTCGTTAATTAAACATGATTCTTCAGAGTTAAACAAACAAAAGTGAAAGCTTGTTTACATACCAAATCCTGCTTTTCCAATGGCTATTTCAATGCACAAATACTCATTTACAGAGTGATAGGGGCGTTCATAAAGTCACAAAAATGAAGTTTTTCATCTTTTCCATTTACATTTTCTGCAATCAATTGAGAAAAAAACATTAATATTTATGTAAATAATATATTAAAAAATTTTTTAAAAAAACATTTTTATATTTGTAATGGTGATTTAAATTAATAACTGCACTTTTAAAAAATATTAAGGGTATATTTTTTTATATTAATACATAATTATATCTTTAAATTTAATGATATATTGTATACATTTTTTTTGCTTGTATCAATAATGTGTCTGCATTTAAATTTGTTAATATAATTAAATGGATATTGTTCAAATGGATATATTTATACGATGATAGATTTGACAATTTTATGTGAAAAATATATTTATATTAATTTGACATTCGATAACTTCATTGTTAATAAGATTTTAGGATGGCTATAAAAATGTTATAGGTAAAATAAATCAAAAATGATAATACAGTAGAGCCTGTATAAATGCATCCTGTGTAAATGAATAACCTCTTTAAAAGCATACTCGTAAAATGTGCGAGTCCTGACTTCCCTGGTGAAAAAAACAATAGAAACCAATACTGATTTCTATTGGTTTCTATTGTTATTTGGACACTTTATTGATTTTAATTGTTTTCCATGGTTCATGTATTGACTTTTATTGACTTCTATGGTTTAGCTTTATTGACTGAAAAACAGATAACAATATAAAACCATAGAAAACAATTGAAGCCAATAACACCAATAGAAATTTTCTATTGATACCAATAGAAAATAACGTTCCAAATAACAATAGAAAACAATAGAAATCTCTATTGTTTTTTTCACCAGGGTTGGGACCCGCGTGTATAAATGAACCTGTCTAAAAGCATATTTTTCACCAGTACCAAGCTGGTATGCTTTTATAAAGGTTCTACTGTATATTGCATATTTTTGTTTGTTTACATAAATATGATGTGTCCTTATTTATGTTTTTTAATGAAGAGCAAGGGGCACAACGGGTCTCCCTGTAGCAAGTTAGAAGTTATTCTTGACAGTGCAGTGTAACCCTCCGCTGACGTCACTTGGCATGTTAGTTGGGCATAATAAGTGAAATGTTGGTTAATAGGTGGGGGGAGTTGAGGGAGCAAGGGAGTGAAGCTTGGCCCACAGGGTTTAGTGATCCACAGAGTCAAAAGTTCTATAAAGGTTCACCATGAGGGCTCAAAATAATTCTTCTAACACTCTTCCAGCAAATTCAGTTGAAACACTTTTGACCTGCCCTGTAAAAGAACTTTACTTGTCTCCACCTGGGGGCAATTTAAGAAGCTTATCCAATAAACGTCTTGCGCTACTCTTATATATTGTTTGCTTAATATCTTAATGATTTTTTATTTAATTTGAAGTATAGAAGATTGTTATTTACTTTTCTGCTTAAATGCAAAAAAAAAGATCTCTACTAAGAGCGTCCTCTGTTATTTACATATTACTTTTGATGAATTTCTTAGAAAATCGTAAAGTAAGCAAGAAGTTCATTTAAAGCTTTCTCGAAATTAAGCTTCTGTTTGATGCACTAACATCATAGTTTGCATTATAATTTGCACTTAATACAAGTTTTAATCCATATTGAAACCGGTTTCAGTAAACATAATGATTATTTTTATACACATAAAATCTTCATTTTTCAAATGGATAGTTATTTGAAACTTTTTCTAAACGAAATTTATTTGAAACTTTTTCTAAACGAAATTTATTTGAAACTTTTTCTAAACGAAATTTATTTGAAACTTTTTCTAAACG